>VMKM01001129.1:0-178730 GCA_008360985.2 Macquaria ambigua | reverse complement strand
TCCCCACTTTCTACCCCCCTTCCCCTCTCTCTCTTTACCCCCTTTGCCCTGTCTCTACACTCCCTTCTCCTCTCTCTTTTTACCATCTTTCCCTTTCTCTCTCTACCCCCTTCCCTTCTCTCTCCTTTCCCCTTTTACTCTGTCTCTATCCCCCCTCTCTTTAACCCCTTTCACCTCTTTCTACCCCCTACTCCTCTCTTATTACTCTTTCCCTTCTCTCTTTACCCCCTTTACCCTGTCTCTACCCTCTTCCCCTCTCTCTTCCCTTTCTCTCTTTACCTCCTTTCCCCTTTCTTCCTTTCCCTCTGTCTATGTTTTTAATAAATTACCTGCCAGTTAGTCTAATGTTGTTGTCTTTCTGGTTTATGATAAATGATGTGCTGGTTCTTGAACATTAGGAGTTTAACCTAACTTAAAAGGCAACATTTTACAGAATTGTATGTGTTCAAATTTCCATTGTTTTCTTAAGGACTTCTCACACGTTGGCTTAAATAATAAAATAACTGAATGAAATCAGAAAAAAGTGAAATTTCAACATACATTTCCATGACAACTGGAAAAACTACATCTGCTGATAAAATCATGTGTTATGATTGAAAGCTACAGAACTGCTATTTAATGGAACAGAGATTTGGTGAGATTGTTTTCTCAGGTGCTGTTTCTAAGGTCAAGAATTAACTGAAACCCTTAGCATACTGATGACTTAGTTATTCTTAGAGCCTCATGAATTAAAAATTGTCCTGAAGGTGGCGCTAGAGAAAAGGTTTTAGCATTAAAAGATTCTCCACCAATTTAGCATTGTCCAACTGTATAAATAAAGAATAACATCTAAATTGATGCTGCAGTACCTGAGATGTCGTCTCTTTCATTCCACGCATTCTTCTTCCTGCTCAAAACCTGACGCCTACGTTACCCACAATGCAACTCGACTCAATACACTCAACTGCACAGATTCAGGTGTGTTTTGCTAGTAGCAGCTAATGTAGACTCAAGTAAAGATGAGGAGCGGGCTAGGGAGGTCTGGTATGCTCACTTCTCTCTAACTCCACACCCCAAGATTTTTTTTCATTTTCAAACTTGTGGTCTTCAGGTCCAACTGACACTGCGAGCTCAAGTGACGTCACTTGAGTTCATTTATCACATTTTGTGCAGCTCTCTCTGGAGCCACAAAGGTTTTTAAAAACATTTTTAAGCGTAGGCAGTAGCACTTCCCAAGACCAGTATGCAGACTTTGATGTGTAAAATCTGAGTTCCCCTTTAAAATCAAAAGGATTCTTTCTCTGAGGAGCATGAATGTGCTCCGTATGGACAGACAGGTGATAAATTAAAGGAAAACCTGAATAAATGAGTGGGGAAACAAAGAGCGCAGATGCTCCCTTCCAGGGCACAAGGAGCTAAATTTTGATGAGTGTGAAAATGTGAATTATAGGCTATGGCCTTTGCAGTCATTCGATCTCAACCCAACTGAACACCTATGGGAAAGTTTGGATTCAAATGTCAGCGTTCTCCATAATCATCATCATCAACACCAAATGAGGGAATATCTTTAGGAAGAATGGTCCCTCTATTAAAGGTAGAGACTTGAAGAACCTATGCCATTGAGCACTGAAGCTGATGTGGCGGGTCGTGGTGGCCCAACACCTTACAGTACTAAGACACTTTGTTTTTTGCCATCTGTATATGAACATATGCTGTATATACACACACAAACAAGGTGGATTATGGCTCTGTGTTGCTCAGACTTCAGAGTCAGCTTCAGTAAAGTCAAACAATGAACCACGTGACAGATGTTTTGATAGATTTTTTCTCGACTTTTATATTTTTAAAAACAAACAAAAAAATAACAGATTAAATAAAATTTACAGTAGACATATGCAATCATTGTGCACTTTAACTACTTCTTCTGATACTTTCTGCACAGCTGTCAACAAAAAACGCAAACACAATGGGGCGTCGGGGTGGAGCGGGGGGATGTGGGACAGTTGTGGGAGAGAGGAGAGGGCCAAAGAAGTGAGGTAGAGGGCAGTAAGGAGGAAACAAATGTAGGGAAGAGGAGAGGGGCATGAAGAGGGAAAGAGTAAAGGATAAAGACGTTCTAAACTTTTTCACTCAGGGGAAAGGGGAAAAAAAAAAAATCACTGAATATATAGATTTCTTTTATTCCTTACATCACTTATATAAATATATTGAATCCCAAAAAACAAAACAAAAAAACTTTTGAGGAAAAACAAAACAAAACAGCGCAATACGGAAACCTACAACAGCAGTAAGGTAAACAGAAAGCAAGAGAGGAGAGAGCAGTGAGAGAGTACATGAGAGGGACAGAGGAACAGAGAAAGATAGGAGGCAGTATGAGACAAGGCAATAAAAGAGCAGGGAGTGGTGGGGGAAAGCGGAGAGAGTGCACAACTGTGCGTATGAAAATTTATAAATATGTGAGATTATGAGATGTTTGGGTGACGGAGAGTTGAGGAAGGAGAGAAAGTGTTGGCAGAAAAAGGAGGAAAAGGATGAAGGGTTGGAGAGCAGAGGGAGGAGGAAGAGGAGGAAAAGGTTTGACTGAGGTCGACTGTCCAGTGTGTTTTTGTTATGTGCTACGTGACCCTGTTGCCTGCGTTTGTGTGTCTGTTTGTGTCTCCTGGTGTGTGTGTGTGTGTGTCATTGCATGTGTTTTTGTATAATGGCAGCACAAATTCCACAGCAACAGTGAAACTCATGCTCACGTGTCTTGTGTGCTCTTCTGCTATATAAATACAAAACAAAAACAATGAATAAAAACAAACAACAAAATCTATTTGCAACCAAACACCAGCCACCTCATGATTCACACCTTCTTCCCTTTTATACATTTGACACATCATTTAACTCGTGTTTTTTTGTTTTGTTTTTAAATTGTACACTAAGAGCAGTCCCCCTCAGCCCTCTTTCCTTTTCCACCACTCCACCAAGGGTCTTTCTTTCTGTCTCTTTGACTTTCTTTCCTCCCCCTCTCTTTTCCTTTCACTGAGAACTGGCTCTCTCCAGCACACGCAGGTCATAGTTCTTTTTGGCAGCCCTCAGTTTGAAGAGGCTGGCCCCGCTGTTGTTAAGTTTGAAGGAAGCACTCTGGGCAGCCATGGTGCTGGGGAACACTGCCACTACTGTGTAGAGGTGAGCCGGGTCGTTGGCGTCGCCCTTCGCTCCCCCAGCTCCCATGCTGGCCCCGGGCCCAGCGATGGCTCCTGGCCCAGAAGGCCCTGCACCAGGACAGGGGCCACAGCCTCCTGCTCCTCCTCGGCCTCCCTGGGGCTCCTTCAGCCACTGGATCTTGGCACCGCACATCGACAGCTGGTTGAAGAGCTTTTCAGCTTCTGGACGTGAAATCCCCTCTGGCAGGTCCGTTACCTCGAGTACTCGACTCACCACTGGAAAGAAGAGACGAAGTGAGTCAGAGAGAGACACAAGACGTTAGCAGGCTTGGTTGCTCAAGCTGTGTCTTTAGAGACTTCAAGCACCAGTTCCAGAGACAAGCTGTGCGTTTGCTCGACTGTTTCAGCTAAAGACTTTCTGCAATGTGCAGTGCTTGGGGGAATTATGGTGTGTATGGCCCTAAGGCCAGCAGGAAATCCAATTTGGCGTATTTGCCACGGCTGTAGAACTGCACTTGAATGCAGTATCAAAACTTGAAAAGCAGAAAAATGTAACAACACAGTCGATGTTATGCTGATCTGTGATGATGCATCTCTAACTTACCAACATCAGTGGTGCCGAGATCTGTGGATGCAGATTTGAGTGTTTGTTTTTTCCCTCGTGCCCCATGTTTCATTACTCCTTGGCCCTGAACACATAACAACACAGATATTATGAGGCTTGTTTTTACACAGCAGCTCCACAACAAGACACTAGATGGGGGTATAAGCAATCAGTGGGAGCGGTCTTTGATAACTGGAAACACAAAACAGTTGCTGTTGTGGCCTGCAGCAGAGATAGCTGCATATATATATATATATATAAATAACTTTATTAGCTCTTTGTTACACAACATGCTGCAAGGAAAGATTTCAAACAATCTCCACACAGCCCACATTTTATTAATGTGACTTAAGAAAGTTGTGACTGATCCCCAGCTTCACAAAAAATATCTTCATTCACAGAACCAAGATATTCTGTGGTGACTAGTTGGTCAGTAAAAAATTAAAACTGACTTTCACCCATTTAACTACTGCTTTCACCCTTAACAACCAATGCACAAATGCTTGTTTAAAATAAATATCAAGACCAGTCAATATCACAATGTTGTTATCATGTAGAAGGGTTGAGTTACGTTAGGTTTCAGACAGCACAAAGGCGTGCCAGTACTGACCTGATGGGAGCTGTAGGAGGACTGGCCATGCATGAGGGGAGGAGGACACAGGCTGTATTGGAGAGGCTGCCCCAACAGAGAGTAGCGACCGTCACCTAAACAACATAAATCACAACTTTATATTAAAATGATCAAACCTGCAAACACATCAATTTGGAGTTTTATTGCCCCAGTAGAGACCAGGTGAACCTCTTCGCCACACTTTATTTTTCTTTATTCAACCAGGTCTCATTAACATTAAGATCTCTTTTTCATGAGGGACCTGGCCAAGAGGGCAGCATAAAAAAACTGTGTTATAACAATGAATACACTAACATACAGCAGTCAAAAAGGAAATGGATGATTGATTTAATGAGGGTTTATGGAATTGGCAAAACCTTTGAATTCAAGATTTTCTTTCAGCACAACTTGGAGAGTTCAAAGAAAAACCTGCAAAGCACCCAAAGCTCAAAGGATTTAATGTAGGTCACTACTACAGTATTTTTACTACTACTACTACTACTACAGTATTTCTTCATGTTGGTGTTTTGAAGACAATCCAAAACTGACCTGCGTCCTGGTGATTATGGTGACATGGATCGTAGACTGGCGTAAGACCGTATTTGTATGTGTAATCGTGCATTCCAAATAGTGGGTCTATTTGTCAGTAAAGGTATTGTGACTCTGTGTGTAAATGTCGGTCAGAGGACAGGGACGTGGTTGAAGCCATGTGTGGGTACAGGAGGTTTTAACCGGGTGGCACAGTGCCAGTCATGTGGACCTGAGGTGATCGTGAAATGACGGCCTATTGGCTCAGGGCCAAAAGCTGCCTGACAAGGTTTAGGGGCTTGCTATGGAAATGGGTGAAAGAGCACAAGTCTGAGCAGGGGTTCAAGCACACAGCTGTAACAGCTGTTCATGTTTATTTGCCTGTGAACTAAAGGAGAAATCATTTTTTAAACAACCTGGTTTTTATTTTTGTAGCATGGCCCATCATTTCTAATGGTTATGAGAACATTTTTCTTAAGTTAATTGCTCAAATTTGGGGATGTGGCGACATCACTACAACAGGGCAAGAAAGAACTCAAACTGTCAGACAATCACACAGGTTGTATACAAACCCCCAATTTATCCATATTATCTAAACCAGTGTTTCCCGACGAGGGGTACTCGTATCCCAAGGGGCACTTCTGCAGTTATCAGGGGGTACATGGAAAATTGTGAAGCTCAGCTAATTTGAAAAAACAGAAATTATGATTTGATTATATCCACATATTTGTGTTTAGGAGAAAGATCAACACAAGTAAGATTACAGATTTGTGTGATGCTGATCTTTACAGTTAATGTCACAATAACTTACCTATGATATAACTATGGCAGTCTGACTGCACAGGACATGCCTCAGTTTTCCACCAACCTGAGTTAATTGTAAGGAAAAAAGACAACAAAAAGCTAAAAGTAAAGATAGTGTAAATGGTTGGAACAACCAGTTTCTGTCACTCCAAATGGCAGTAGTACAAATGCAAACTTGGTCAAAACCTCTAAAAATACCATTGAACAATACTATAAAGCAATACCTTATTAAAGGGGTATGATAAAGGGGCACTTAGGCCCATCTGATAGGCCTGCAGGGGTACGTCGACAAAAAAAGTTGGGAACCACCAATCTAAACAACTTATTTGGTGGTAAAACCAAAAGTAGACACACCTGAAATGTTGGTTACACCATCCCCAATTCCAAGGAAAAACTGACCTACTGTAATTGGTCACACACACAAACTAATCTAATGGACGTTTACAACAGATAGACGAATCATAACTGAATGTGTGCTTTCATGTTCTCATCCGACATACAGTTGGTATGGTAAAACTATCTATCTGATCGTCTGACTGCTCATGTTACAGACCAAAGCAACAGCAAGAGTCAAGGCTAATGGGCAACGAATGAGCAACATACAAGTGTGTGAGTACAGTTGCATAGGTGTGATATCTGACTGAATAATACCATTTCCATTGTCACTGGTTACATTTAAGACTTTAAATGCATTTTCCTCATTCTTGTCCTCTGGTGAATATCTGTACACAGGTGCTGTTGTATCTGTGTATGTATTTGAACCTTCACCCTCGTTGTTCATTTGTACCTTGAGCTGGTCCTCCTGGCCGGGGAAACTGGGAAATGAGGGGTAATGGTCCCAGGCCTGGACAGACGCTGCTGACGTTGCCGGAGGGAGACGGGGTGGGAGACTGAGTAGGGGAGGCCAGGGGACTCGTCAGCTGGGTGCTGGCCTGGACACAAGGAGAGAGAAAAAGAGAGAGGATATATATTAAATACTGTGACACATCCTGATCACACGGTAACGTCTTCAGCCCTACATCCCTTTATTAAAAAAATGCAGACTCTATTCATTTAACAAGGAGACTTCATCGTGTCAGCTGAAAACATTCCCGTTCCTCCTGTTGACTACTTGGTATCTGACAGGCTAATGAATGAATACATGAAAGACTGGATGTGCGATTGATGAGATCCTTTACATTTACAAATAACCCACTGATCGAGAAGCCCTTTGTGTGTATTTGTGTGTACCTGTGGAGTGTTGTCAGGTTTGTAGAGCTCTCCCGGCTTGTTGGGCCTCTGCTCTATGCTGTAGTACTTGCATGGGTTCCACTGGACCAGAGGAGGGTTCTGGGAAGGCTGTGGTCCATTGGGCACGCTGAGCTGCATGACCATCACCCCAGGCCCAGGAGGCGGTACTCCTGAGAGAGCATACAGAGAGACAGGCACACATGTAGATGAACAGGCGATTCATGACATTTATTTGTGACTATGGACTTAAAACAATGATTCGTCTCTATAGCAGGGTGAAAGAGTCTGGTTGATCAAGTTAAGTCCTGATCCGTTTCCCTTTAACTTGTTGTCAAAGACAAAATGTTTATTTGTCATTACATGAAGCATTGCAGGTAAATATAAAGGTAGAAAATATATATTTGATTCATCACAAAAGTTAAAGTATGAGGAAAATGGTCATTTCAAACTAGATGATCCCAATAAGAGTTACTTTGAGGAATAATTGAGAGGATATTGCTATAACTAGATTTTTGCAGAAGACTTTTTATAAGTACTAGGATTCGCTTGGACAAGTATGACATGCAAGAGTAATAAGTGGTTGGCTTTATTTAGAACAGGAAAGAGTAGCACAGAAGTCAGGTTTGGTGTTGTGAAGCAACTGACTAATTCAAACAAAAAAGACTGTACCATATAAAGTCAAATTCAAAACATTTTGATCGCTTTAAGGCCTGATTTTTTAGAAACAGACCCTTTATAATGACCTGCAGACAACCTGTAATACACCCTACTATGCCGCCTTGTTTCCTGGTTCAAGATTACCATCTGGTCTGCCTGCCAGCATAACAGCTTAAGCTATCAAATACCAGAAGATGTAATACATTCATGAACATGTAAAATACAACATCTTGTAACATTCAAGAAGACCCAAAGCTTAGGCCTAGTGTTTAATTTATTCTCAGGGCAGGGGAAAGTTAGAAGACATATAACTTTTAGAACAAATTACTAACATAAATGGGCCACATTTGTTTATGGGGTCAGAAACGGACCAATCAAATTACCTTTTCAACAAATAAACATACATCGGAGTAAATGGCACAAACAGATCAGAGGTTGGAAAGATAAAGTGACCATCGTTACGATCAACATTTACTTAAGGCCAAATGGGAGCATACAAGGCCTTTGTGAAGTTTAGGTTTTCTGCAATTTCTTCAAACATTCCCTTTTAAAGAACAATGATTTACAGGTTCAACATGTAAACCCTGTGTACCTCTTTCTGAACTTTTCCCTCAATACCTTTCATCTAATTTTGTTGCAACTCCACTATTACTCAATGTAGGGTTTTGTAGGTATAAAGCACACTATGACTTAACAGTTAAGTATTGGCATATACTCGTCTCAGACATACAGTCTACCCAGTGGGATCACCATGTTCAGCCCTTTACAAATAAAACTGAGACAAACACAGTAGAGAAGGTGATGCTATTGGTTGGACATCTTTTTAATCAATTGTAGAAAAGGTTTTGGGAGCAACACCAATATTGCGGTGGGCTTTACTTTATTCTTGAGGATCTACACTTTTTAAGAACAATATAAGACATTTATTCTGGATATCAGTAAATTATTCTATTTGGGAAAATAATGCCCACAAATTAGATAAAATGAAATCTTAAAAAAGCTAAAATAACATTCATTTAGTCGTCACAAAATGTTTTACTAATGGCCACTTTACAAGCTTTTGACACTAAGTCTCACCTGAATATTGCTGCTGCAACTGTTGAGGGTTGCAAGGGGACGGCGACTGTGTGATTTGATACTGCTCAGAGTTGGGGGGCTGCAGGTAACCCACTGACGGGCTGCAGGATAGAACCATACAAAACGGGGAGAACATAAATACATGGTTTAAGGTAATTCACACACATAGAGGAGGATATCCACACAACATTGCCAGAAGATTAAGAAAAGAAATTTCATATATGTAAACCAAGGTGTCAGGTTTTAATGTTTAGCAATCATCTGTAAGTATATCACATCTGGACACAACTCTGCTGAGGTGAAATGACAATTTTAATAGTTTTCTTTAGCAGACATGTTGGTGAGAAGGGTGCAGATCAACTCAGAGAAAAAACAAACAGCAGGATTAAAAACACATTATTGATTCCAGCTTTTATGCTTCGTTTAGAAAATGCAAGCCAAGTTCAACAATATACAAGTTGCAACAGAGCTCACAGCTAAGTGAAAAGGAAATGCTCCCACAAAACTTCACTGTGGCTGCTACTTTCACTGCTATGATTATCACGGTACCTTAAGTTTCTGTTTAATGCACAACATATGTTTTTAACGGTCACATTTTTGGATACTATTGCCAACTCATTGGTATGAATGTGATGTTTTCATGCATACCTTGTGCTATTCTGCTGTGTGGGTGTGATAACACTGTAGTAGACGGGCATGGGCCCTTGGACAGACTGGCTGACTGGCACCATCACCTGCTGCTGGTACTGCTGCTGCACCACCTGCTGATTTTCATTTCCCACTGGTACCTGGAAAAGTGTAAAGGGTCAAGAGAATAGACACCATTTAGGAAAAATGGAGAAAAGTAGACAAGACTAAAAAAGAAGGATTAACTCGAGACCTGTCATGATGCAATTTTTACATTTTATTTGGTTAAACGTTTGTTGCTGTTTCAATAAAGACTGTATCTGTGTTTCCATTTTTATCTTGTTCTGTTCATGAGCATTTGGAATAGTATCTGGTAAAGTTATTAAGTTTTTTCCAACCCAGATATCAATACTGTTCAAATACTACAGACTAGAAACTCCCTCCCTCTGGTACAGAGCGGTTAATTCACTGGCTCTGTCTTCTTCACTTTTGCTTCTTTTATAACAATGTTTCCGGATTATACCAGTTTTTTGCATGACTTTTCCAATTTAATATATTCGGTTTGATTTTGCATACGCTTTGACACTGTAGCTGCCAATTCTTGTTGTGCTGTGGTGTGTTCGTGTGCTGTGGGAATATCTTGACTGTAATCACCTGGCAGTTGCTGCTGAGGAGGAGCAGCCATTTTAATGTACAATAAAATTCACATCATCCTTTTGATGATGTCCATGTTTGCTTATTGTTTGCCCTCTTAACAATATCATGACGTTAACAGCCAACACACAGGTGTAAAGAGCTTCACGTAGTCCAGAGACACACCACACATAGAACTGCACAGGCAAAGGGCAGCGGCTTTCATTAACTCCTCACACGACTCTGAACACAATCACAAGTAACGGGGTTTAACTTCTGGAACAGAGCCCATATAGTCAACTCAAGCCAACTCAAAACAATATGCTGCTCAAACCTACTTTGATGCACTTCACACTATTTACTTGGGGTGTTTTTGTTGAGCTTGATGCAATTTTATGATTCTGGTGCAAAGAAGAAGCACATGATTATTGATAATCTATTCAAGGTTCAAGGTTTATTTATTTATCATTTTACAACACAGGGTTGCACAATGAAATGTAAGTTCATGTTGATGAAGATTAATGATCAAACCAATACATTTTTTTGGGGTCATTTAACTTTGTCCGACGCTTCACCAAGTGTGCACCAGATGGAGCTGTTTAACCTGGTAAGATTATCCAAGTGTGTATGGACACTTGTGGAGCTAAAATGTTCAGCTCACCAGGCAAGGCTCATTTACTTAACAATAAAACTGTTATTTTAGTATCCTGTATCAGCTATATCCTACAGCTGACTTGTCCATACCTGATATGATGGCATCTGTGGGTACTGAACCATTATGCTTTGCATTTGTCCGCCCATGCCTGCCCTCTGGGAATTGAGCAGACCAGGGTTTTGGGGCTGCTGCACACCCATCATGCCCTGGTAGCTCGGCTGCTGGCTGGGCATCATGGTCTGGAGACCTGATGACAACAGACAACAATTAGAGGAGAGAAATTAGAGTAAGGTGATAAAGGAAGAGTACGGTGCAAGAGAGGATATAAAAGAGAAGAAGGTTAGTTGGGCCTTTGCCTTTGAGGGGAAAATCACTGTACAGGACAGAAGTAGAGTCGACTTCAACAAACACAGACCACAACAGTTTACAGATTATGGTGCTATGAGTAATCTTTGCTCAAATGCCAAAATTGAGGCAACTTGGATGATGGCACACAAAAACAACACATTTCTCTGAAGTACTTTTATACTTTTTTTCAAGGTTTTAATACTATATATCTTGTTTTCTTAAAAAAAAAAAAGTTGATGTTAGCAGCACTTTATTTGCACAAAATCACTGGTTTCACAACACAGAAGTATTTGTAGAGGTACTTAGAAGCCAAAACGGCTTCATAGCAATTATGTTTAAACAATTATAACTGGAGTAAATTCAGAAGGGTCTCAGTTCACAGTTTAAATCTTCACAATCAGAGTTTGAAGTCTTACTTCAAACCAGGCAGCAGCCATGGATTGATGCAAGGTCTCAATGACCCAATGTTCATGATCCTTGTGGACTTGGCAGGACTCCACTATGAGTCAGAGTCCATTCAGGTCATCAACAATGTCTGTCACATACTGTATAAACACACAGCCAACCTTTACAGGCTCAAAATAAAAGGGACTGAAGGATAGAGCTGTCAAGGTTTTCCAAGAAAAAAAGGAAAGAGCTCTATTTTGGTCCGAGCGCATTTGACTTGGCAGAACAATGCAGGGACAAGGTTTTGATTTGTTTAAAATCAACCTTTCACCTGGTAGACTTAAAACTGAGTATGATTAAGCAGTTTTTTGCTGAGGGACAACATAATACAGTTATAAAATCAAGTGGGCTGTACCCGTGTATTTGTTCTGGATACATTTTGGATGGTGCTCTAAAAAGTGATTTTACACAAAGAAATGCACCTTTATTTAGTTATCTATATCGACCCTTTCCTGTATAAAGAAGTTACTGTTTACACAGTACAGCATAACAAAATGTACTGACCTGACTGCTGTGTGGGCTGAGGCATGGGTTGTGTGCGCTGGGCAGGATAAGACACCTGGTGGGACATGGGCTGGGGCACACGGTACTGCTGGCCTGAGCTGGGATACTGACCAGGAGGGTAGTATGACACCTGTATCTGAAGAGAAACAACAAAAAACTATTTAGAAAAATAAAAAATACACAACGATGAGAGAATAACTGTTGATGAATCACAGTGATTTAGATTAACCGTCTTCAACCTTTTTCACATGTGGCACAGAGACAATACAAGGGAACCCCCCTCCTATATATTTCATGCCAATGAGAACACATTACTTTTTTATGTTTTATTATTTTTGTTGTATATTGTGTACAATTTTCCCAGACCCAAGATGAGACCCCAGACTTAGATGGTCAATAAGGCAATAAACCATGAGAAATACTATATGAAAAAAAACAAAACCCCTAGGTGTTTGGAATGAGTGAATTGTGTTTCTGCCAAAGAATTAGGTTCTTCAACCATTTACACTTATTTACATTTTACACATTTATGCTGTCAAAGGTTTGCATGAACATTTCAACTTTTAAATGCGACTAAGGATAAATTGTCAAACATTTTTTACTATCATAGCTCAGCCTAAACACATTAAACCTCACTTTTTGCCCGCGTGGGGGCAGTGGAAACCAGCAGTGAAAACAACACTGACATGTTATCACCTTTTAAGTTGATATGGCAAACCTGTTAGCAAACAGTTGCCTATTTACACAACTAGCAATATAAGCATTGATTTGGAATCATGTGTCTGGCCACCTGCTGATTTTAAGCCCAATATTCAACCTCCCTTTAGCTCGGTTTTTGGTCTCCGCTAACTTCTCAGGGAAATATCTGGCTCTTTAGCTGCTAAATGTTCCACTACTGTATGCCACCAGCTAGTCGCTAACTGTGTCTGTCTGCTGTTTGGTGCAGAACTCAATACTGTGCTTCCTTGTCGGCGTTCAACAGTGATGTGCACAGTGAAGAATGTTCAATAAAAAGTATCTAACAGTGTACAAGTTACAGAGGTGTAAGTGTTGAACGCTGAAGCTTGTGGCTTATACAACTGGGCTAAATGTAGCATACAGAATTTCCAAGCGAGACATCAAATGGACAGAGAGGAAGTTGAATGTTAGGAGGATCGATAGTTCCTGCCTCCACCTTCATCTGCATACATGACAACATTCAGCCCATCTAGACGCTGCATTGGTGTCAATATTTGCACTCCTGTTACACCGTCAACCACCCACACATTGAACAACACAGTACATCTTCCTTTCACAGCCAGTGCTGTTTATGCAAGAATGGAGATCTAAGAATGAGGATAATATAGGATGGTGTGTAGGGTGATAAAAGGCATGAAAAGACGACGTCTATATAGGTCAGAGCTTGGAACTACAAAATAAAAGTGCAGAGAATGAGAGCTATAAAAAGACAGAAAACAGGGGATAAGATGGATAAGTAAAAAAAAAAAATCTAAAAAGACAGGTTTTACAGTGCAGTAACATTGCAAATAGCAGGTACCCAATGCATAAAGATTTATTCAATAATACGAAGTCCCATAAGCAAGTACATGTGGAAAAAACACTGCTGTCTGAGTACTGTAAAATGTGCACCTGATCCCAGTAAACCCTCTTTTCTCCATCACATCTACTATGAAAAAGTCACTCTGGCCCTGAGATCGTGTACTTCATTAGTGTTCGTATGCTCTAATTGACAAGCTGCTTTAAGGGGATACTACTGACCCCAGATTCCCTTCATATGACCACAATGCTTTCGCTAATTAAAAAAAAAAAAAGAAATAGTCACTTCAGCTATTAAAAACTCTACTAAGCAGACTATCTTCCTTTACAGCTTGGCCCCAGAGCACCATTACAGGGCCTAATGTCTCCCACAGGGTGTTTAATAGCCAGGTCAATTTAGTTCTCTCTCCTAAGATGAATTATAATAACTACTTTATGGATTCAAGTAAAAGCCTGAGGGAGGGAAGGAAGAGAGTGAGTGACAGAGAGTGAGAGAACTCATTATTGTCACCGCCTCTGCAATCAGAAGAATGTGACAGGCTAGCTGACTGACTGAGACCGAGCTTGTGAAGGTGACGCACAGCGCTCTGAGTGCGAGGACCAAACTCCGCACTGCTACTTCACAGGAATCACATCACTGATCACACCTAACTCTGTAAGTGTACAAAAGAAAGATCTTTTTAAATTTGTGATTTTTATGGCATTCATGCATCACTAGATAGTTTTTTTTTTTTTTTTTTTTTTACAGTAATGTGTTATTTTATGGGTTTGTAATTTCCAGGTTTCCTGGAAAGGACTATAAAATTTGATAAGAGTTGTTGGTATAAGTAGAGTGTGTTACATTGGTACACTTCCAATTAATTGATAAGCTTGCGTAACGTAGTTTTTCCAGTCAGTGCGCACAGGAGGTGAGCTGAACATGCAAAAGCGTAAAATTTGTCTACAGGTACGCATTGCAATTTAACATATTTGAAGAATTAAGTTTCCAAAAATGCCAAAGGGAATATTTTCTTGGGTTTAAATGGAGCAGCTCTTTCATGGAAATCTGGACTTTCCCTTGTATTAGTAGCAAATTACATAGTTCTTTCCAGGGATCTTATTAAATTACTAGGAAATTATTCAGAAATTACAGACCTTTAAAATAAAGCATTACAGTTTTTACAGAGGATACAAAGACAGGAAACAAAGGGGTATGGTGCGACACCTATGGCATTTCAATCAACCTGCATTTGAATGCAAATGCATGGGCTTCTATTTTTGTCATTCATTGACACCCAGTATAACAGCATAGGTTGTGATTACACATTTTTTGGTAGTTTTTTAGTCCGGGGTGAGTGGTGTACCTGTGCCACAGCTGGAAACGTATTAAAAAGAAAGAATGTATTTACTGTGAGCCATTGTCAATTAAACCAGTTATTATTTCCCTGTAACAGCAAAGCTATTAATGACTGGGAAACAGGGTGACATTGTTCAACTGTAATGGCTGTAAACAGCACCAGAAAACATAGTTCTGCAGCTTAGCTGTGATGTGTATCTCAGATGTCTTATTACAACAACTAACACTAGTTACTTCCTGCTACACCTTTACTGTGGAGTTTCCCTGGTGAAGCATTGCTAAGAGATGGATCAGGAGTGACTCTTGTTGTTGCTGTTAAGTTCCTATAATGGAAAACCACCACAAGACCACAAGTCATATCACTCACTTGGTGTTACATAAAAGAAAGCAATCAAGTTTCACCTCTCTGTATCTGTATGTTAACAGTGTGCAGCGATGATCACACTGTGTACACTTCTCTTATCACCAAATCTTTACATTAACACCCATTAATATGAGGTGTAAACAACACGATCCTCCACAGTGGAAAAAATCTGAGTGAATCAGGAGCAGTGAGACTCTGTCAGCATGTCTGAAATGAATTTAAATTCAAAAGGAGAAATGAACTCTTAAACACCAAAGACAACACAGTCCTCTGTTGCCAGAAATTATAGGCACAATGTCATCAGCTCTTCCTGGAATCGTGTTTGTCCACAGCAGTAATGCAACTCTTATAAAATAAAGTGAAGTGAGGTGCTGATATACAGAGGGTCGATGCTGAGCTTTGATGCTCAGCAATAAATACAAGAGGACGCTAGGATTTATTTTACCACATGGTCCACCCCTACACCCCACACATATACTGTAAAATGGATAAATATGTATATATGTATATCATCTCCACACATTTATGTACTGAAAACCACAGCCCCAAGTGCTCAAATGTGCCCTCTTGAGAGCACTTCCAGAAGCCAGGGCTCAAATTGGCTCTGAACAGGTTTGAAGAGGTCCACAACGGTCAACATTGATAATATTTAAATGGATAATTCTCGTCCGAATTTCCCTCGACACAAATTTGGATTTCGTCAATAAAAAAATCAAGCCATTTCTCATCAGTAAATCAGACTTCCATCAATCATTTTAACTGCTAACATTTTAACTCTGGTGGAAGTGAGTGTGTCATCTCTTTCCTAGGATCTTTCCTGGCTTATGCATTCCCTGTGTGACTTTTTAACGTTCTAAATTATTTCTTAGGCTTATGAAACATTTGTAATGTCTTGCAAAGCAAGGGAAAACCCCCTGCATGTTTGCAATATTACATTACCGCTTGCACATAAATTTTAATTGTCCAGTATGGTGGCCCTAGAAAAAGGAGACATCACAGTCAAATTTGGTTTATTTTCTGTGTCGCTTCTCGTGTATTTCATTTCTCCCTGGCGACGTTTCCCTGTGAATTCTGCAAGCCTGACTTGTGATACAAAATGAGGGTACAGTACTACAGCATTTTTTTGTTGACCTGGGGCCAATTACTATTAGTGAAAATACAAAAATACATGTTTCATATGTTAAAGACAATGAAATGCTAAATGGGGGGTGAGGTCCCAAAATTATAATTAAGTATTTCACTGGTATAGTACCATCACTTTCACCTATTCTATCTGGATATTCAAACAAAACCTAAAAGAAATTGACTGGATTTTAACTTATGTCTAATGCCTTTATCTTGCCACCTGTGGAGAATGGTGTACCTGTTGAGGTGGAGGGGGCTGCATGTAGCCTTGCGGGGGTGGTGGGGCCTGCATGACGGGCTGGGATGGAGGGGGTGGTGGGGGTGGAGGATGGGGGTGTCCAGTGGCAGGCTGGTAGCCAGACGGAGGCGGCATAGGCTGACCCGTGGTAGCCATGATGTAGCTGGTCTGAGGAGGGGGGTGCTGGGACAGCACCGTGGGAGGAGCCTGATACATGGGGGGAGGCTCAGGGTTCTCACTGGAGCCCTGCCGACTCAGCGTCATCTGGCTGAACTGGGGCGCCAGCTCTTCTCCCTGGGAGGAATGGGAATGATGTCATTGGTGGGTTTTGACTGCCATTACGCTAAATACAAGTAGAAAAATGTTAGTATGAATCTAGATTACACAGTATTGAATACAACATGTGTGATATAATTAACAACTGCAAATTACGCTCAAATACTCTGAAACACTGGCATGCATTGTTAGACATAGCGGCTAACCATAAACTAGCAGGCACTACTAGAAAAGAACAAGAAAAAGTGATCTACACATTGACTTAATATTTAATGTACATTTATGGTATGATACCATAAATCATACCATTAATTAAAAAGTGCATTATAGCAAGCCACTGTATGCATCATCTACAGATATATAAAGCTGTAGGTCATGATTTATAGCTTTATATATCTGTAGATAAAGTTATAGGTCATGACCTCAAATGGGTTGCAGACCTGTTGCTGGTATCTCTCTGTCAGTGACTCTTTTGTGAATTTTGAAGTTGTGTAAGGTCTGAGTAAGGTCTAAATGATAACCAAAGCCATAATGCTACATGATTAGCAACAGCATGAGAGCACTGGAGACATGAGTATAAAAAGGAACACTGTGACATTTTGGAAAATACCCCTGACTACCATCTTACAAAGAGTCAGATGAGAGAATCTATACCAATTTCATCTCTTTGCATCCAGTACAATAAGAATGTGACTCCTGGACGTAATAGTGGCTAGATTGCGAGATAAAGCTAATGACACAGTTCTGCAGTTGTTGGATCTTCACGTCTGAGTGTGGGTAGTATATTTCCCAAAATATTCGGGGAGAGTTCCTTTACGGATTGGGTCTATACGAACACTCATCGGGTCGCTGGTCATGTGGCAGAAGAGGATGAGAGCACTGCAGCGTCTATAATTTCATGGATTTATTTGAGATGTGAATGCTACACAATTTAAACACATTAGTCAACTATTACATTCAGTCAAGTATGATTGATGATTCCATTTTTTCTGGGTTCAGTGTTTTGGTTTTTTTTAGTTAATGGCTCATATATAGAGTTTTGCAATTTCTTAACATAAATCTGTATTTATTCAAAAGAATGTAAACTACTTAATAATTTGCTTCCCAAAAAAGGTATCCACTACTGTGTGTAAAATATAAATTGCTTGGCGGGCTAAAAGTATTTTTCACATCACAAGGAAACACAAAGTTAATTTACCATTACAATTTCCAAAATAAAGTACCACAAAGCACAATAGTTACTTTTTTTTGGTCATAGCAAATCACGTGTGCTTGACGTACATGCAGACACGCAACTGGAATAGCACAAAGATCAGTACACAACCTGAAGAGAAAGTACTACCTGAATGGTTCAGAGTGGCAAAGACATAATTCTTCCACAACTGTGGCTAAATACTGAACTAATGTGAATGAGAACAGGGTATGAGAGTGCAAGAGTTTCAAGCAGAATACAGCAATAGCTAAATGCGAAGAGTGAGGGTGTCAGTAATGCAGTCTTTAACTAAATTAATATACAGAGATGAAGCTACAAGAGGTGTCAGTACCATTGTGTACTGCTGGGGAGGAGAAACTGGCAGGAGAACCTGGGGGCAGGAAGGGCTGGAGTAGGAGACAGGCTGAGAGGGCTGCAGAGACGCCACCGGCTATACACAGCACCAGAAAGAGGGAGGGAATAAAGAGGCAGAGCGTTGAGAGAGAGTGGAGCAAGCCAGTGAGAGGGAGGGTGTCAGAAGCAGACGGATAGAAGGGAATAAAGAGAAATGAAGACATAGGAAAGATGTGGGTTAGAACACAGAGGAAAAGTTGGTAATGAACAGATGGATAGAAATGGAAATCACATTTAGTTTCTAAATATTATACAAAAGCAATAAAACTGAACAACATGAAATGTAATTATTACCACTCAGAGAGAAACAAGAGAGGAAATGGCTGTCATTAGATATGTTCTCATTGACTGTAAATAATATAATTTTATATTATTGCTCAGAGAGTTCCTTCTCCTTACATATGGCCAGATTCAGCCTCAGGCACAACATTAATTTAATTACCAACCCACTCAGAGTAAGTAGGTGGATATTAGATCACTAAATGTTCTAATGACCACCAGATTCAAGTAGATCCTCTCTAACTTGAAAGCGTGTCTTCATTTTTACTGATATGGTTGACATAAATGCAGGTAGTGGAGGTACATACCTGAGCAATCATGTGGTTGCCCATGGGGTGTTGCTGTGGGGTGGGCAGCAGGGCAGTCTGAGGCGGAGCCTGTGGCTGTGGCTGTTGTGATGGGCAGGGTAGTAGGCTACGGCTAGACTGGGAGGCTGCAGGTGGGGGACACACATCAGGACTGACTAGGGGCAGGCCTAGTGATGCAGAAGAAGACATGATGGATACAGGAAATAATTTTGCATATTAATTTTTGCTCTGAGCAAAACGGTAAACCCACAAAAACTTCCTTGTCAAAATAATTTGGTCATACAAAAAGAAAATACTATTATGCTTATAGTCATGTGCCTGTATTTTTTTCTATATTCTCTATTTTACAACATAATGTGAGTTTCCTGGACCACTAGACTCAAGTTAACATTCCAGCAGGAGGTGAAGCCTCTCTCTAGTTTAAATGTTTTGGGCCTGGTGTTAATTATAACAAGTGATTCCTGTTTGTTTTAATCCGCAGGGAATATTAAATAAGCTCACAAACGGTTCACAAACCAAATACCATATTAGCCTGAATATTTGATGACATTGTTTTCCAGATATTACATTTGAAAAAGTTGGGGTCGCATTATATTCAAGGACAAGACATTTACATAATCACATCATCAGATTTTATTTTTGAATGGAGAGTACTGGTGTAACACTGGCTCATACAGAGAGTGTTGCATTATGGGTCGTTTATAGCTTTAATGTTGCTATGCTAGCCAGTTTCTTCAAGTCAGTTTATAGAGTGTCTGTCTGTGAGTTAAGTTGCCAGTATACTTCGTCAGAACTGCTTGCCGGACGGTAGAATAGCTTCGAAACCCCCTCCCCCCACACCCATCTGACGTCCGATTAGGGGGGGCTGTGTCCAACAATTTCCATAACTTTCTAAAACCGTCAATCTTCACAATATTCACACCCACTTCACGCCACGATTGGCCAGCTGTGCGGAGGTGAGAAAGGAGCCAGGTGTTGAACTTCTCTCTCTAGCTCATATTTCATTTTTGACACAACCATTTCTGACCCTTGTCATGTGAACAACCGAGTGCAACACTATAAATGACTTCCAGGAGAGACTGAAAATTTACCCATCCCCATATTTCAAGGATATTGTGTCACCCCCTCTCTATCACGGTCGGCTTTTTACTCCACCTTTGAGTGTGGCCATTAGGAACAGGTATTAAGAACACATTTGATTTCAGATGTGGTTGCATAAACACATCGTACAAACAAGCTCTGTTCAAGCATACACCGCCCCTTAGTCAGGCCTGTGAGTGTTTGTCCAGTTAAACCTACAGGAGTTTCCGACTGCTTGTGTAACAGAGGAAATAAATTACTAATGAGTGAAAATAAGCCGGGAGTGTCTCCTGACGTCTTTCCTGCAGAAACTGCAAGGACTGAATCATCTGTCAAGCAGCCAAGGGTAACCGGTGTCATAGAATTTAATAATGAGCAGCTCAAAGAGAAAATGCTACCAGCTAGAGAAAATCATTCTGACCGCTTCCAAGAGCCTGACAGGAGAGAGAGTATGCAACCGATAGACAAGCTAAACAAATGGATTTACCTTGTGTTTTATTAGAAGTAAATCATGTTTCACTTTGAGAGAAACGGCTTCAAGGATGAGGACTATCTTCTCCTTGGACCAGTAGTATCTTGAAGGAAACTTTCCCAACAGGACTAGACTAAAAGTGTTTCATATCTTCAAAAATTCCTTTTACAAAAACAAGTGGGTGGGGGGGGGGGTCGACTTATAATCAGTGCCGTCTATTCGGGCGAAATACAGTATACAATGTTTTTCTATTAATGAACTACAATGACCTTAAGTCATTATATCTACATTATGACATGACCCTATATGTAAAATGTAGCCTACATAACTCGAGGCAACACATTTTAATGATGTGCTTGCTTCACTTAAGTAGCAATAGTTATAATGAATAGTAAAAGCTAGTGTTTCAGGAACAGGTAAGCTAATGCTAGCCGTAATGACATACACTAGAAAGACCCAAATGTCTCTTTTCTCCAGTCCTTACCAGAGCGAGAGCCTTTGCAGCTTCCCTGGGAGCCTTTGTTGCTGCCAAGGCTATCCCCTCTGGTAAGGATGGAGATGCCAGAGAAGCTGCTAGCCTTAGTGACGGGCGGCCGGAGGGTGCGGTTGGAGCTGTCTGAGTCGGTGCTGCTCCAGGGCCGTGGCTCCAGGCACTTCATGTCACTGTCTGTGCTGCTTTGACGACTGCTAGATGCCCGGCTAGAGCTCTCGCGGTTCCCTCTGAGAGAAGACAGAACAGGGAGGAAGAAGAGAGAGACAAAGAGGTGAAATGAAGGGGATAAAATGGGGATGGATGCAGGAAAGGGGGAAGAGAAGAGGTGATGTAACAGGAGAGTTAAGAAGTAGCAAGTGAGAGGTGAGTACAGAGAGTAGAGTTGAAGAATAAGAACTCAGGAGGAGAGAGACAAAAATGAACATGGGTAGGGTGAGGGATATATAGAAATGGGGAAAGATGTGCACATAGGATAATTTGAAGCAGAGAAGAATGTAGGTGGAAACAAACAGAAGGATAGTCAAAGACAAAATAGGATAGAGGGGAGAGCAGAAGCAGAAGAGCACAGTAAGGTCATCAACAGGTATAGAGGACACACAGTGTGACAGGCTTTAGGATGGGGCATTCAACACAGATGCAAACTGGCTGGTTCAGTGAAACCACAATACAAAAATCAGGCAACAAACCACCAAACAATATTATTTCCAATTTAAACATACGACCACACGCACACATTCGCACACACAAACCCATTCACATAGGAAAACATACATGCAGGGAGAAAAGATGCTCCAGACAATCAACACTGGGGTGTAAGAGGATAGTACCGTGACACTAGATGAGACAAATTTCCATGAATTCAACACACAAACCATCAAAGACTGGAGACAACATTCACATCAAGGACTTTACAGAATGAGTACTTGCATACATACGTATTATACATTTGAATACAAATAAATGGGAACACATGCGCTTAAAATACGTTGTATTAAAGACAAGAAATGACACAGAAACTAGACGCATATACACCTGTTAATGAATACCAGATGTACATCAACACTCACACAGTAAGAGCAGATGTACATCAACACTCAGACTCACACACACTATCTACAAAATAACCACTTGCTACCACTGGTTCACCACTATGGTTCTTTAAACTATATTGCCGTATACACACTCATTGTGTTGTTGTGATGCTGTCACCCTGGATAAGGGTAGCTGCCGAGAAAACCAACGATCACACTTTAAGCGTAACCACCACTGTGGGGAAACCCCTCCATCACAAGTGAATGGTTGGGTCTGCCATTGACATGTCAGCATTAAGGATATTATTGCTCCATTTGAACATGTCCTACTGTGCTTGTGCTTGAAAATAACAACTTTAAATAAAAATGAAATTCAAAAAAGAAAAATGCGCTATGCATACTGTGGTGTGGCATTAGGCTGAATGTAGATAGAAAACCTTGCAGCTGAACAGAGACCTACAACTGTGCACTGAGGACAGCAGAGTAAAAAAAAAAAACAACAAAAAAACAGCCAAGTCAGCTGTAAACACTTGCTTTTTCATCCTCTTAGAACTAGAAGAGGGATATGAACAGATTATGTCCGTGTAGAGAGAACAAAATGAACTCAAAACATGTAAGGCTGATTGTGGGAATCTCCATGACGAGAACAGGGATGTGGTATGGGTTGTAAAACCCTAGTAATAGTGAGTGGTGTTTGAAGGTGGCTGTGGCTGATAAATATTTCAGAGAGACTGTAATTAATGGAGGATCTATTTTGAGTCCTCTCTCTGCACAGCCTATTTTAAGGAAGGGTGGGTGCTCTGCCATTCTCTGTAAAAGGGAGGCGCACACTTGTTCGCTTCGCTCTGCAGACAAAGATGAGAGCAGGATGAGCGGGAGGAGGAAGAGGAGGAGGGATTCTGCTGTAGATCACATGATACTTCATCTCCACTCTCTCCTCACGACAGCATTCCCCATCACACACACAAAGAGGGGAAGCAGGGAAGATAGGCTGTGGTTGTTATGTGCTTCCGTCATTATTAAAAAGCTCAATTAACCCGTGTCTTCTTGTTTTGGTTAATTTAAGTGAACTCTGTGGTTTTATGGTGTTCTTAGTTTAACAGCAAGTATTCTGTAAAGGTTAACGCATATACTTTACATGAATGCTAGGCTTGGGATATTAAGCTCATTTTTAGGGGAAATGTAAAAAGCTTCAAACATGAAACATTAATGCCATATTAGATTACATGTCAACCTCTAAGGAATTTTCTGCAGGCAGAACAAATAAAAGTGATAAAGGAATGAACAAAGTCACCAATAATGGGATGGTTTAAAGGTTGAGGACGAAAAATGTCTTAGAATTACACAAGAAAATGATTTATATTAAAAGCTAAAGAAAAGAAGAAAAACAGAGGGCTATATCTAAAAGCTAATCTCTAAATAATATGGTGGACACAATGTTTACAAACAGCAGAATGTATATTATACTTTTACATAATGAAAAGGAACTGTACATATTGTTGCACTCAGCTGAAACGATTAGTCAATTAATCAAATCGACAATTTTTTATTTATTTAATTAATTTGTGCATTTTATGCCTTTATCAGATAGCAATAGTGGACAGATTACAGGAAACAAGGAAGAGAGAGATGCAACAAACGTCCCTGATTGGATTCTGACTGGGGGCATCGCGGTTCATAATTGACGTCACTTTTGAAGATCAATAAATTATTTATGTAATTTTTAAAGAAACAATGCTAAAAAGTTACTGGTTCTAGCTTCTAAAATGTGAATATTTGCTATTGCTAATATAGTTGTATATGCTGGTCGGACGATAAACAGCAACATAAATGTGTCAACTTGGGTTTGGGATTTGGCATTTTTCACTACTGTCTGACATGTTACAGGACCAAAAGGTTAATCGAGAAAATAATTCGAAAATTAATCAACGATGAAAATAATTGTTAGCTGCAGTCCTTTTGCACACACTGCAAACATGATAACACTGTCTTTTCTTTACAGTCTCATGTCTCCTATTTCCTTTTTGTCGGCCCAACTTCACTATCAGTCCAACAGCACTACTGCATGTATGTACTGCTTACATCATTTTTATGTGCTACTATGCAACAGGTGACATGTTAACAAAAACTACAAAACTAAGTCAACCACAAAACAAACAGGTTACTGTGGAAGCGATGCAGTTACTTTATATAAAAAATGTAGTTGACGGTGGATGGGTGGAAGGGTAAGTAGGGCAATCAGTCCCCAGTGAAACCACAAAGCAGCCATGCATGGGCCATGGGAAGCCCCACGGTGCAGTGCTGGAATAGCCATCAATCAGCCGACTACGCCAAGCAAAGATATAAAAACCACCACAAGTCACCACTATCATCACCAAACCACTTTCAAAAAATGGGCATGGCAACACACAAGTCAAAGTCAGTAGCACCCCAATACCTAAAGATCTGCCTCCTCTTTTGAGAGCTAGAGCAGTAGCCCTCAGTGGAAAGTCTGTTGGGGTTAACATTAGGAGAAAATGCTAGGGTTACAGGACTGGATTGGAGAACAGAAGGGGGTTTAGGGGAGGGTGAGATAAGGAGGGGTGGGAGGTAGAGGTGGGCACAGTGTAGAACCTTTACCCCTGAGAAGAAGGAAGAAAAAAAAAAACGCACACAAGGCAGAAACTTTGACTGTTGAAAAGCCCACGCTTCCTCTTTCTATCTCTCTCAGCATATTATGTCCTAATCTTTCTACCTCAATGGCCAGGGTGCTGAGGAATGGAGGCTGACTAACTGCTGTGTGAGCTAACTTATTTCTAGAAAACATTTGTTCCACTACCTACAAATCTTTCTCTCAAAGACAGTGTGTCCCTCAAAGTCTAGCATAAAACAACCCTTGAAAATTAGAAAATTTGGCACAGGAGAGAAACATCAGCAAATGCATATTGATAATTTGTCTGGCAATGAAAAGAATAAAACAAGAGAGATTATTGCATGTGGTCAGATTTGTACAAAGAATCAATGTATAATCTTTGTGGGTCTGCAGCCCCCTGCCTTCCATAACTGAAACCTAACAAGCAAACTGTAGCTAAGGGGAAAGGCAGCAAGGATGGAGTCTTATACATCACACACACTAGAGTCTCCAGTAGGATGCATAATCTTACCTGTTGTCGTTGATGTATCCATTTTGAGAGGACTGTAAAAAAAAGGACACCTGCACATTATGAAATGCTTCATTCACCAAGGAACACTTAAGACAAACATTTCAAGACATCAAACTTTCAGAGGTTTTCAAGTTTAACATCATATGTATTTAGGATGTGATATGTCACTTAAAGCAGTGGTTCCCAGTCTGGGGGTCGGGAACCCCCTCACTGTAATCTTTGCTCTTTTCTTGCCAAATACTGTATAGTTTTACCTCTACAGGTCTCCAAAAACTATTTAGATCAGAGATCATCGGTCAGAGAAGGTAAAAAACTCTTCGACTGAGCTGTTCACAACTCACAGACGTGCACCCTGTGATGAGGGGTTGCAAGTACACAATGCTTTGTATTAACGGGTCATGTTGGAAACCACCAAGTATAAATATTAACACCATTTCACTACACCAGTTATTAAACAAACAGTCCTTATTCTTGTCTAATTAAGAAATACTGATGTCTCACTAGTCAAAGGAGCTGGAGGTCACAGCTAATGACTGATATTGTCCTTCCCAGTGTTTGTTACCCTGTCCAGGTCCAATACTTACTTCTCGGGCAAAGATCCGGTCTCGTACCCGCTGATACTCTTCCTCTCGCTCTTCAATGGACTTGCTACGTCGCCCGTCCTGCAGCGGCACACGGATCTAACATTTGGGAAAACAATCATATTGGAAAAATTACAGTTACAATCTAAAATGCACTATTCACAAATATATTCTGATATTTTATGTAAATACATGTATAGCCACATTTAGTGCACCTTGCTGTAAAGATAGGTAGCAACAAGCCACAATAACAACAGTAGCATGCGAGGTAGAGCAGCTGCCTGCCGTCAAAACAAAACAACACAATGGAAACTGTGCAAAATGAGTGTTTCGAGGGGTTGAATCAGCAGGAGATGGTTCAACACCACAAACGTGACAGAACACTTGCAGAATCATCATACCAAGGGATATGACAAATATGTACGAGCATTGGGCGCCAAAGAAAAGTGTCAATGCTTAAAACAAACACTGTTGGAAGAATGAAGAAGTGTGAGAAACTTGCTTCAGGCAGCAACAAAGCAAGAAAAGTTGATAAAAAAAATAAAAAAAAGCTTAACTTTATTATTCTTTATTATCAATTATTTTCGATGCTTAATTGAAAACCTCAGAAACTACTGTTACACGTCTGTACGAGGAAGGTATCAAGCTCCCTTTGTAACGAATAGAAAATGTTGCAGTTGTGAGTTTTATAGCTGACAAACAGAGTTTAAATGTGTATCTTGTGTCATTACTAAGTCTGACAGCACAGTGGATAGAGTCATGTTTTGAATCGCAAAAAGCACCGCTCCAGGCTAAACAGTTTTGCGGCTCAAACACAGGGAATCAGCAGCAATGGAGGAGATGTTAACTGCATTGCAAATTGAAATCTGTTGTCTGTGTGTCATTTTGAGAGACAGTATCAGAAACATGCAAGTTACTGCATACGAATGGCCTATTAATAGTTTAGTACACTCTCAGTGTTGGTGGTATTGGAAATGAAATATTGGTATCATGCCATCTCCAAATCTAAAATGAATTTATCATCAACAATTTAACAAAAGCAAAACCATTTTGCATACAGGAAACCTGACATGTCCCATCAGCAAAATATCTAAAAACACGTGGTTTTAGATATGGGGGGTGCACAGAGAATGTAAGGGTTTGGACAACACAGCCTCAAAGTAGGCAATGAGCTTCCTCCATTATTAGTACCACCCCAAGTCTTACAGATTGTTAAAATTGCCGTTCACTTGCCAACTTCCATCTCTGTTGGAATGGATGCTGTTTCACACCCACCTGCCAACTGTGTAACTACAATAATGTACAGTAAACACTGCTCAAACCCTGCATGCTCTTACACATAGCTACCATTGATAAATCAATTAAGACTCCTCTTACTTGAAATAATTAAAGAGTTCTTTTTAATGATTAACACATGGCTGGGTCAAGATGACGCTACAGTACTTTTGATGCCACTCCACCCCACTACTACTCCTACTTCCAGATGCCCAGATAGTCTGGGGGCTCATCACTGGAAATGTGTGAGTGTCTGATTCACAGCTTAGTTCCCATCAAAAATAGACCTTGCCTCCTTTCGTCTGATCTGGAAAAGGTAATAAACAGTCCTATGTCATCACATCCCGACTATTGTGTGTGTACGTCTGTTGAAGCAACAGCTATGGGATCCATCTCCAACTGATGCAACAAGCTACAGCAAGATCAAGCCAGGGCTAAGAAAAAGGACCACTTACAGGGATGGAAATTAGCTGGTAGATTTCAGAAACAAAACAATGATTTACTATTGAGTGACTGGTACATTTGAACATTTATCTGTCAGTGGCTAGTAGATGTTAACATTTTAAAAAGTTAATTTCCCAACCTGACCACTTCTCTAAAATGCAGACTTAAATTGTTTGTTTTAATGTCCTTATGAAAGATTACATGAGACAAGCCAACGGCAAAGTTTTTTGTGACTCAATGACAAACACAACTGATGGCTGTAGCTACAAATGATGTCACCATGAGGGGGAAAGACGTATGAGAAGAAGTGGCACAAGTTTGGACCATTAAACAGCAACAATGACAGCTTACCTGATTATCATCTTTGTCCATGCTGGCATCATCTCTCTTAAGGATGAATTTCTTCTGGAAGTCCATGTTTCGTTCGTCCTTGATGTGTTCAGAGAACCTTTGTTCTGGGCTGTAGAAAAAGGACAAAAGGCATGCTTTTTAACATACTAAAACAAAACTAAACAAAGCATACCATTTTACTGCATTAGAGAAAATTGTTCACAAAGTAACAGAAAAAAGACAGTTTAACTGTTTAAAAGTGGTTCCACAGTGAATGTGGCAATGTTAGTACTTCTAAATCTGAATATCAAATCTGCACAGATTTTGTTTGTCCACTTCTGGGTTTTATGATTTGCCGCTGTATGCCTTAACACATCCTCGTACATTAAATTTGGAAGACTTTAACTGTTAAACCTCTGGCTGCTGTTAACAACAACACCTCAAAAGCACATTCTATTACTTCTGACAAACTCATTGACATTTCAACTTGTAACTTGCTTGATAGCCAAGAAAAGTTTTTCTGCCTCAAAAAAATGAACAAACAAAAACTGATTACAATTAGTGAGGGTTTCCCCATGTACTGTGTATGATTTTAGATTTTACCCAGAAGAGTTACCAGTTATGAAATAAGGATGCATGGAGTCCAGCGGCCTCTACTGTCAGTACAAATGGCATATATTATATATATATATGCCATTTGGTAATACTGTATTTTTTACTAGATGGTTTGTATGCCACAGTTGCTATAGGAAACTTAAAATCATGAATTTGTAACTAAACAGGTGGTTTTCCCATTAGCCCTCAGATGTATCATCAATGACCATTAACTGACTTCCTTACTGTTTAATTATAAATTTAAGATTTTTATTTCCAAACAATGGTAGGCGTAGTTGCAAATTCATTCTGCAACAGACATGAACATTTCCAAATATGGAATACTTTACACAATACCTTGGGCATTGCTTTAGCTTTCCAAAATAACTGAATTACCAGTTATACTACATTTATTACCTACATATACTCGCGTCATACCTGTTCTGTTACCTTCATGCTGTGGTTCCTGTGTCATCACAGCAACATCAGCCACGTTGGTTTGTTATTGTGTGTTCCCTTAATGTTGTTTACATTATTTATGTAGCCTTCTGGATTTAATTTGCATATAATAGCCTCTACAATAACCCCTATGGACACCACTACAATCCTGTCATATGGAAAAGTCAGAATAAAGTATGGTGTTTCTTTAACTGTTTTTTAATGTTTGAGTTATCTCAGTACAGTCAATGCATACCTATATAAAGATTTGGGGGGAAAAAAAAAACTATTCTAGATCAAGTTTCCTGTAGACTTAAGACTGCAGCTGTTGAAGTCAGGAACTACACTCACATGCGTGTGTTGCCCGTCTTGTTGATGATGACAGCCTTGCCTGTCTGATCCACATTGTGGTCCATGCCGAAGTAGGCAGCTACCCGGTGCAGCAGCATACGGTGATAAGAAGTCATCTGAGGAAACTTCTTATACTGGTTACTGCAGGGGTCACAAAAGACAAAGTTGTAAGGAGCATATGTTATTTCAGCACTGCACTGAATTGGTAATGGCTAAAGTTTTTCTTTTTGTCTAACGCTGTAATGTCTATTCTTGTGTATATATATATATATATATATATATATATATATATATATATATCTTTGTAGCATTTAAAATAATTTGAGAACATAACCCTCCTATATTTGTTCAATGTACAAATGATGAATGGTTTTCTAAGGGATTCTGCAAAACACTTCAATAGATGTTTCACCAGGCTGTCTGAGATAACATCCCTTTTCTTACAAAACTGTATTGTATAGATATTTTCTAAAGAACAGTGATAATACTCCAATTATGTCATTTTTGTAACTCCTGTAATACCTTCTGCTGACAAGAATGATCTGCTCTAAAACTTTTTTTTTTTTTTTTCGAATTCTGAGGTGTTTGAAAAGCAGGTAACCCACGTTGGGGACAACAACATTTACTGCTTTCAGACATATTTCAAATCATAATACTTATAACACTATTCTGGTTACAGGGGAACACAGAGTCCTAGCCAGAAATACCGTAAACCTAAACTTGCCCCATAATATCAACTACAACTTAGCATATTTATCTCATTACCTCAGCAATCTATAAATAATAAGGAATGGCCGTAGAAGGGCTAAATTTAAATACAAGAGAGTGGTTACGGAGAACGTGGCTTACTTGTCGTCATTAATGAACTCCAGGATATCTTGTTCTAGTTTGAGCAGCATCATTCGATCCCTGCTGGGCCAAAGGGGGGGCAGAGAGAGGGAGAGCGGGGGAGAGAGATCAGTGAGTACAGCGAGCATACCAACCAAAGATCAAAAGGTATGATGTATGGCAAAAAATACTTCCAATAATGGCTGTATCACATCCATTACAATGGTGATCATTCCAACATTTCAATCTTTTTCAAACCGCATTTTTATCAGTCCTCCTTTAAACAAATAGATGCAATCATGTTGCCATTTTTGGGGAATATAGGACATTTTATATCAACAATTCACTACAAATGCCTGCCGAGGATGGAGGACTTTGACTTCCACTTTTCAGACATTATTACTACTAGGCAGCAAATGCAGGGACCCTCCTGCTAACAGATTATTAGCCCTACAACATTTAAATACCTAACTTTGTCTCAGTAGTTGGTTGGACAAAAAATTAGTTTTTTGCCATCTATAAACAAATATGTAAATGACCAAATAAATGAATATAAATGACCAGCTCTTCATTTTCATGTTTTTGTTCATTTTCTGTTGTGCTCCTGTTGTTGTTGATATGAGTCACCCTTTGGTGGCAATCTCGTACCTGGGATTGTTTTTCAGTGTGTTGACCAGAAACTCATGAACATCGATGCCCGTGGAGTCAGTGTATTCCTGACTGGAGTCTAAGAGAGAGAAGAAAAAAGTAAAGAGGCAGACAAGAGGAAGAAAGGGTTGAGAGACTGGGTAGGAAAAGAGAGCGAGTGACACTTCCGTAAAGTGCACTGGAGATAGAAAGTGTGACGTCAGAATGGTGCTAAGCATAGCTCCTAAAATGGCACCCCAACACACCAGCAACCACATTCCAGGTTGTTCAGGGAGGATAAACATAAGAAGCAGATAGCATGAGACACCAGCTCGCTGTTGCTTTCACACATACACACACAAAAACACACTCTTCAGGGGATCATTTTCCACAATTTTCCACTACACTAGACAGTTGGGCTAGCCATTTCATCTCTGCTGCTCTCAGAGTCTAATGACGCCTGAGGGCCTCTGTAAAGAGAGGGAGTGAGGTAGGTAATTAAAAAACAGAAGAGGGAGGGATCCCATTATCTTCTGGAGAAATTAGCTTGACATCATATTAGTTTGGGTATTAATAATACAGTGGACATCATATTTACATGTTACTGTCATGGCAAAACCTGTTTTAAAATGACTAATGTGACATTTTAACTGACACTGTTATTTAGTGTAAGGTAAAAAAACAAAATCAATTTATTATCACATATTTGACAGAGCTTTTAATCTTGTCTTGTGTAGGAATAAGTATGGTACCAAAACTGATGTTAACACAGGTTTTGACTAGAACAACAGGCTACAAAATGCATTTAACCTCCAAAGTTGCATCTTACCACGTGACAACATCTTTCGCGGAGTCTTGTCCTTCTTCTCCTTCTCTTCATTTTCATACTCGTCCTTTGAGGACTTCTCCTCTTCCTTGTCCGATGGACAGCTGATGTGAAGCTGGATGATATCCTGGAAAACGACATTCCATTGCTATGAGAAAAGATGGTAAAATTTTGAATTCTAATTTTGTTTAGTCTATTAAGCATTGTTAATCATACACAAACTGTAGTTGCGTACAAACATTGCAGGCTAGGCTAAATGCAGGGTATGGACTAGGGTTAGGGTGAGGGGTTAGGGGTTAGAAACAGCAACAGTACCGATTCTGGAGGTCCATCATTGGAGAACGGACCAGAGGACTCCTCACACACTGCCAGACTCCGTACCAGCTTCAGTTTGGCATTAGACTGAAACAGAATCACACATATATTACCTGTAAGGCTAATTGTGTTTGTTTTTAGGGATTTTCACTGAAAGGTGTAGCAGATCAGTTTAAACTGTTCTTCATCCCAGTTTTTATAGATCACATGCACCCAAGATTCGGTGTTTCAAGCTATATGATAACATTGATTATTGTAGTAAACAAGGTCCTCTTGCATCAAGCACAGCTCAAACACAGTTGCTGGTAATATGAAGTTAAGAAAAAAAAATGGCAAATGAGCTGCTGATTAAGCACCAGAGTACCTTGATGTAAACAAATATATTAAATGATGAACTGAACTAAACTACAGAGTGCTTGCATCCCAAGGAGTGTTACTACAATCATTTTTTTCAGTAATTTGTTTGTATTATTGATTTTTTATATTATTGATTTTTTTTTTTATCTTTAGGCTTTTGCTTGAAGAATAAACAATGAAAATAAAGAACCTTAATCATCTGTTACATTGTGTTTTCATACCATAAACAAGAGCTAAAATGTATATGAATCTTGTATAATAGTATAAAACATAAAAATCCTGAACAATGACTGATAATAGAGCTCCCTGAGGAATAGAAGAGAGGCTGAAATGAGACGTGGAGGACACACAAAGCTTCAATACAACATAGCTGATAAGTACTTTGTCTCTTCGCAGATTATGTACTAAAATCAAGGGGGGGATGAAAAGTGGGTGATCCAACATTCTGCAACATTTTCACTGTGATAACAGCAATTTTATCTAATCCCTTTTTAAGCATGGGATGTCACATTAGAAAGCCACTCCCAAAACACACAGTATTAGTGTCCATGTCCAAGTAAAACCAACCACTGCCTAGACATCTTTGATGTCACAAAGATGTGAGATGCACACGGGCCTAAAAACAACACACACATATCTTCAAGGTTATGAGTAAGGTAGTTGTGGCTGCAGTACATTAATGCAATTGTTAGTGTTTGCTTCATTAAAGGTCAAGTGACACATTTTGTAAAAACTGTTTGTGTCACAAATTTTATGAATTCCATAACATAGTTTTTATTATAGAGTATAATAATACAGAAAAATAATAATTTAATTAAAATAATAATGGCTTGGATGGCTACAAACCCAAATTTCCAAAACAAACATGGTGAATGCTGCTGCTTCATTATACAATGTGAAGTGATATTTAGAGGTGGTATGAATGCATACAATGTCAAAGGCAAGACTTTGACGCATGTCCAAACTACACAGCACGAACTTGGGTGAAGTGTTATATCACTGTGAATTTACACAGACCAGTGCAGAGAGGGTCTGGAGGAAAATAAGTGAGACAAGTGGAGTACGTAGAGTATAAAGTCAGTGCATTTTGTCACAGCCGATGTCCACACAGTCAGTCGGGGAGTTCTTCCACTGGCAATTTGTGGCCAAAAGACACAGACTGCTTCACTAGCCAGGAGGTCTAAGCAAGACACAAATCAACGTCACGCTGTATCTGAACGCAGCTTGACTCAACTGTGCAGCTCAACTGTGCTCCAAACAACTCACTCACCTTGTTTGGGAGTCAACTGACAACATTTATTTAGTGAACCAGTATCTAGTTATCAAATTTAACTGGTTATAGTCTTTATCAACTGTCTTAAGAGTATTATTTTTCTTTCATAGCCTTACTTAGGTCACTCTAACACACCTACTTTTAACCCTCTCCTGGGATTTAAGATTTTAAGCCAATGTAAGAAGAAGGTGGTCCACAGTAGTTGAGAGGATTAGAACGTTAATAATGGAAGGTCATCTTATACAACAAACCAGCAGGCGGTTATTTCAGGGAACAGGATTGTGAAGTTATTTGGGTGACTTTTAGAAAGATAAGTATCTGGTTTTGTAGTCAAAGAAAAGATTAAACAGACAGATAAAAATCATAAATGACTGACCTTGGCCCTTTTCCTGCCATGACTGTGATTAGGAGCCCGTTTCTGCAAGAGAAATGTGTTATTTTACTAATTTTCATAATAAGGTGCACATTACATACACATAAGAATTCACTACCTGAATAATACCACTAAATATTACAACATTTTATATGTTAAATGACTTAAAAAAAAAATGTGTATGACATAAACAGAATGTTATGAATTAAAATAGTGCAGGGGTAAATGTAAGTTCTTGCTACTGTAGTATCGTCTTGCACATTTACAAAATCTCAGGTTTTCTGCATAACACATTTATTTGAGGAACCCTTCCAAAGATTCGCATGCACCTAGTGTGCTCAGATCAGTGACCAGGTGTATTAAATATAGATATGATTTCTGCAGGAGAAACTTGATTTCTTTACCATGTATATGCCTGAATTTCAGACAGCGAAAGGATCACTGTGCCGGCAGTGCGGTGGACGGACAGGGATTTCTCTAGCAGCGTGTGTCCTTGTATCCAAAATAATTAAAACTGGCTAAAACTGGAAATGAAATAAGTCTAAATAAGTCTGTTTGTACCGAAACGGCTGGGTGTAAAACTAAGACAAATGTGCACCATAAAAAAAATAGGTGTGGATTTATTAGTATGAAGCCTATCCTCTCTAAAACACTTAAAATATGGTAGTCTTGGCTAAAAAAACATGCTGGAGAAAAGGCACATTATATTACTGACCAGCTGAATATAAACGCTGGATTTACCATAGCCAGGTTATTGCAGAATATATTAATGCATTATAATTTCCTGTCTTAAATTTGTTTTATTCAGTTATTCAACAAATTCATCGTTGCGATATGCAATATAATGGTCTAAAGATTCCTACTAGCACTCTTATGTTGTCACTTCCTCCCACCTGTGCATCCTGTGGGGAGCTATCCTCAGGCTCCAGGCCCTCTCCTGTCCCTTCCTTGGTGCCCTGTGGTTGAGGGGAGGTCTTGCCTCGACTGCAGGGCTCGATGAGTGGCCCACTCTCTCCCTCCTGCTGGATGTCTGTTGTCAGGCTCACTGACATCTTCTTAGGGGAGGGGGAGAGGGTGGGAGTTGGGGAGGGGGTTGGGTGGAGAACCCAGGAGTGGCTGACAGAAAAGAGGCAAGAAAAAAAAAGGAGGGAAATGCAAGGCTCTGACAGTTTTAAAACACCAAAGGGCTGTAATATTTTGACAATGAATGACCAGAGAAGAAACAGAGAGAAAGAGACAAAGACACATACAGTATATGTGTGAGAGTGTACCACTATACTATCTACCTGTAGGTGGTACCAGATCTGTGATGTACTCTGTACAGTGAGTCTGGATGGGAACCACACACAGGAAGATGAGGGGAACCCACTAAGGTAGTGTACTGGGCTGGGCTGCAGCAGGGGGCGAAGCACAGTCCATAGCAAGCCTTAGCCTTCGGGGTGGGGCTGTGAGGAAACAACACACAGATTTAAAAAAAATCCTAAAACTGTATGAAAAATAACACCTCCTCCAGAATAAGCTGCCTCATTTTGGGGAAAAAAAAAACCTGCCCAGGTTAACAGGTTAATCTGAATGGATACAGCAACGACTGTGTAGTTACTGTATTCTGTTGTGTAGTTACGATATATATTACTGTATTGCATAATTTCCCCTGAGGGGATCAATAAAGTATTCCGATTCTGATATTCATAACGTTCCTTACAATGTACGAAAAATTAAGATTAAAATTAAGAACATTGAGAGGATAACAGGGATGATTTTCTCTTCCTGTTAATTTGTATGTAAATTATTTCATTTTTTATGTCAGAACGGTAAAGCCAAATCTCTACCAACGTTACATTCACTGCCCCTAGTGACAACTCAACTCTGATGGATAAAATAGACTGGATTCTTTCATCCAGCTTGATACATTAACAGCAGGTTGGTTCCAGTAAGGAAATGTGAACTAAATAAGGACCTAAATGGAAAAAAAGCAATCCCAACAAGGGTGTTGGTGTCACTTTTACCTTCCTTTTATGTGCCAAAGCGATTTCGCATACGCCAGAAGTTTTTCATCCCATTCATGGGATGTTTAAAAAACAAACAAATAAAAATTAACCTTTTTTTATTTGTTTGTTTTTTAAACTTTTTAAAAAACAAACAAATAAAAAAGGTTAATTTTCTCAGTATGGTTACAAACTTGCTCCAAAAGACACATCTTTAGTAGAACAATATTACAGGAATATCAACATGCACAACAGAAAAAGGCAGCAATATTAATATATATATATATACACACACACACACACACACACACACACACACACACACACACATATATATATTTACAGCAATCAGGTGAACTGAAGAGGCAGCAGCTAGCCAGCCAGACAAGGGGGAGGGGCACAGTACCTCAATGGTCACTGGGGCCTCTCTCTTTTCTTTCCCTCCGGCTCAGTGCAGCAGCATGATCTGTCCTCCAGTCAGGAGCCCTGGACACCAAGAGCAGAAGAGGAAGACACGGATGACGTCATGTTTCACACACTGAGTGACTCATCGCTGCTGCTGCTGCTGCTGCCGCTGCTGCTGATTGTAGCAGGGAGGGGGACAAAGCAGCTCACAGCTCAGAGCTTACTGGCACACAGGGCTAATAAATGAGCAACTCAAGTCAGGTTTAATCTTCCCAAAACTGCTAAATTGTTCAGTATTTGACTTAATATGCAGGTATCTACAGCGTGAGCACCACTCTTTATGAATGGGAAATGTGTGTTTTCTGAGAAAGAACAAGTTAAAAATGTGTTTTTTGCCCATACTTCAAACTAGCAGCAAAATGTCAGAGACAACTAGTAGAACTACGCTGTGAGGTATCTCGCCAGATTTTGGGTATTTGCCAGCTTCATCTGCTTGCACAAAGAATCACTGAAATAAGCTAACAAAGTAAGCTGTCATACTGGCAGTTCAGCATACAATGCAATGCAGGACTAGAACAGGATGGTTGTCATCATCTGACCAGCTCTGGTTGAACATACAACACAAACACGCTTTTCTCATTTAAACCTTCTAGGCATCTTACAGCTGCAAGCTCATCTTAATTAAACTTCTACCAATCACAAAACATGTTGAGATTTGGGCTCCTATATCTTCATCAACAACAAAATTGTTATTGCAACAATATTTGTGATAATCATATCCTTATCATGACTAGTATTCTCTCTTGCCCTCACTTGTTTCCTCTAATTTACATTTTTAAACCCATCATGACACAGAACCGCAAACAGCTTTGGGGTAAATTCTGGCTCAGAAGCAGTAACTCTGATGTCTTAGGCAGCATTACACCCATACGCATACACAGACATACCACACAGATGAATAACAATCCATCGGTCCTACAAGCCTATATCCTCTGGTATCACAGGGTCAACAGCAACATTAAGTTCTTGAGCTTGTTGAAAGAAAGATGAAAAGTATGCATTAAAGCCCATATGCATACAACGGTGAGACGGAGCACAAATTCAGGCATCAGAAGCATGATTGCCAGACTATACACATGCAGCGTGGATGAGTGCCATTCATGCATGTCCCTGCCTGTACCGCTGTGCTGTACTGTGCTGTACTGTGCCATGCTGCAGGATAGATGAGATGAGTGAACAAACGAGGCAGGGATTCCCAGTGTGGGGAAGACCCAGGCAATGCAACGGCAAAGGCGTCATCAGCAGCAGCATCAGCAGCATTACACCACATCATCACTGACCAGGACACCCACATGCCCCAAACCCACTCTTGCTTATACAAGCCTGCCATACAGCAGCCCACTGCATCTACCGTAGGCAGATACAACTGCATGACAGTCTCTTCGAAATAATCTCCTCCTTCTATTGCTTGCTCACACAGAAACACAGTGTATTCATGCACAAAAAGAATGAATGGTTTTGAATTAGAAAGCAAAGATAATCATTCATCTCAAGTGTCGGTCTCATGGCTGGGCGGACCATCTTTGAGTAATAGCAGGGAGGGGCTGCTGCAGGAGAAATTGTGAATCAGTCACCCAGAAATGGGGTGCTTATGAATAAACCAGCTTTATCTATTGTCTCCTCCCCGTACCAGAATAGCTGCTACCTTGGTAGCAGCTAATGGGGATCTGAATAAACATTCCTCTCTTATGTTCCCTCAGCTCTCTCCTCAACACTCCCCCCTGCTTCCATCAACACACACACACACACACACACACACACACACACACACACACACACACACACACACACACACACACACACACACACACACACACACACACACACACACACACACACACACACACACACACACACACACACACACACACACACAGGGTTGCCAAGGAGATGGTAACGTCATTCTCAACTGCTGCCATTTGTGTTGTGCGAGTACCAGTGACAAGGGCATGGAGAAGAATGATATTTAAAATAAATACGCGGATTGCAGTGTGTGTGCAGTTTGCAGTTTCAGCAATCCTAGACTGTGATACAAACAACAATGTGGGTTCTCAGTCATCCAGGTCATGAGATATCTAGAGAGTAGAGATATCTAGATATCTATTAAGTAGTAGAAAGTCACATTAGTGCTGCTGAACTGATAAAGCCTCTGAGATGAGCAGTGGAGGCTCTTCATAAACTAATGGCACCTTGAAACACAAATATACATGCCCTTTAACAAATGACAGATTATCTAAACACATAGGAATCCAATACAACACAGTTCACATAACTACTACATGTTCACATTGAGCAATTCTGATCAGTTACTGGAAGTCCATATATTCTCACCTGAATGCTCACTACAAACAAAGTCATATGAATGATTACCCCAGAAAATCCGAAAGATGGCAGGGGCTAAGTATCCCACAATACAATAAAAACCTGACAATGGTTAAGTGGTAGTTTAATTGTAAAGCAGTGACAGGAAGTGTTAATCACAGGTCTGAGCAGAGCAGAAAAGGAAAGTGAAATTGTCACTAGTGACGTTGCCCTTTTGTTGATGGAAAAATGTTGATGTTGATAATTAGCTCAACATAGTGGTACATTAACCACTGCCTAAGAACTTAACTACAATGTGTCATAATACAAGCTGCACACTGCAGACCCAACTACAATACCAGCAGCAGCAGCACAAATCTCTGCCTGTTGTGTCCCAGTTCAGTTAGTGTGTCGGTCGGCCTGATGTTGGCATCTCTCTGCCAACTGTCTACATCATCACATGGGGCTGCAGACATGCAGCAGGGCAGCTGATTCACACAGGACTCTGGCCAGTTATGTCACGGCAAAAGAGGTTATCCACATAAAGCCACATTTACAGGCTGGTGTAATACAGCAGGATATAGGGATGCTTTGATCAGGCATTTACGAGCAAATATAGATAACCCATTTAATGTCTTAAGAATTGGCCAGATTTCCACCACTTCTGTAGAACGTGTGCAATTTTTCAAGCTGGTCTTGCTACAGCACAATATTAATTTAGTCCCATACACTACTAGCTGCTCATTTGAGAAGTTATAATTTCTTTGTGGTAGTAATTATTAATTCAATCATTCTGCTACAACAAAAATCAGCATGCATCCTTCTTCACACTCAAAATGCTGTACGGGTCTCCCTCCCCTGCATGCCTCCCTGAATAATCACAGAGCTGGTTGAACAATCAAATAATATTAACAACCACTTTTACATTTCTTTCAAACACTTTCTTTCAGCTATGAGACAACGTCACAGTTGCAGGTGTCACTATCAATTTATCTGTCCTTAAAACAGTAACATAGCCCCCTGTTTTCTTTTATAACTGAAATAGGAAATTCTCAATTTGCTTAGCTTTGGTTAAAAAAGATTAATCAGCTGTTTACTGAGGACACTTATCAGTGTGAAATTAACTTAAACTTGTATAAACTCGTTCACAACTCTACACATTTAAAAAAAAAAAATAGTATGTCTTCCTACAAAATGACGAGGGAAACTGTTTCACAAAACCTCATGGCTCCCACACAAGGAGACACACAACCCACAAAAGAAAAAATCACCATCACCCTCATCATCTGTCATAACGCAGTGCAGGGCACTCTGACCCACTTCGCACACATTACCGGACTTGCAGCCTCTTACATGGGCCCTCCTGATGACAGGCAACCAGCTGAGACACAGGTCATACACTGCCCTGCCCACTGTGTCAGGTTACCACACCAATGGAAGGGAGCCCTGAGTGAGACAGTGTGTGTGTGTGTGTGTGTGTGTGTGTGTGTGTGTGTGTGTGTGTGTGTGTTTAAAGTGGTGATATACATTCTGTGTGCCTCAACACAGACAGCAGGCTAGCCGGACTAAATATTTCGTGCAGGTATGAGCTCACTGTCAAATTTAGCTGCTCCAGGTCAACCTGGGTCAGGGTCTCAGCAATAGTTAGCAGCGGGGACAAGCCAAAGAATTGAGAGGAATTCTACTTTATGGTAGCTGGGACGAGTCTTTTAACTGACTGACTTATCAGATAACTAATGGCTGGTTAACTGACAGACATCATGCACATGCCACAGTTTGATATCACCTGTTGCCAAAGAGTGCCAATATCTTAATTCGACAAGTTGTGCATTTAAAAACAGGGTAATATGGCAGAAAGTCAACGCTTAATCAATTAGAGGATCCAAAGAAAAGTAAATGACAATCTTAATAATCGATTCATAGCTTTAAGTAATTTCTCAAATAAAAATGCCAAAGCTATGTAGGTTTCAGATTCTTCAGTATGAGGATTTGCAGCTTTTCTCTAACTTTTCATTATAAAGTGAATACCTTTGGGGTTTTTTACTTTTGTTGAGACACCATCAGCCATTCGAAGATGACACTGTGGCCTCTGGGAACTTATAATAGGCTTCTGTTCTTATTTTGTAACAATTTATACATTAATCATCAATTAACTGATTAATCATCATTGAGATTAAATCATAATTAATAATAAAAATAATCAGTAGTTAATCAATTTTAGGCACAATGTAAGGTAAAACTTTCTGGGGGAAAAAACAAATACAAACAGCAGAATTAAACAGGATTGAATGATTTTGTCAGCGGCACATGCAGTGCATGCAGCAGATACATTTAAAAAAAAAAAGAAATTTACAGATGAACAGATGAATCTACAGTGGCTATGTGTTCTGTCCTATTCTTGTTATTTCTCATTAATGACAGCCAGAGTGCAAGTGAACAGAGAATGAGCACTGTGTATTCGTTTGTGTGGGTAATGATTGAGAGCTCCAACTATTATCAGTTATTTCATTCATTCATTGCATTATTTCAAATTTCATAATGGAGAAGGCATGCGTAGCCGACGTGCCTCTCCATTTTCTCTGCAGAGGCTGAATGAAAGATGAAGGTGAATGGAAGCGCACAACGCTGCAAACAGGAGTGAGCAAAGCACGTACCAACCCACAGACGGCAGTGGGAGAGACACACACACACTGCCAGTTCGACCCAATTCAGCTCCTCCGCATTCAGCCGCGCACCTCGCCCATTTGACGTCAGAGAGAACCCATTTCACAAAAGGCAGCAAGGTTATGTCTTCACAGAGTGGAGGCTGATCTGTGTGTAGTAATGGCAGAGTTTGTGTGCAAGCTCAGTGCCTGCACATATTATATATCAGCAGCGCGGTGTGTGCGCGCACTAGTGTTTGTGTCAGAGAGGATTCCCCTTTGCGTCGGTTGCACAATCTCACACAGGGAGGGGGGTGAGTGGGCTGGCAGAGCACTAGAGGAACGGTCCGGGGCACATTCGCATTAAAACAGAGCTTCACACAGTAAAAATATAGATGCATGCATCAATGGCCAACACTCATACATAGACACACCAGACTGCTGTACATATTTTTTGCCATGAGTTATGTAAAAGCGAATAAGGCAATTGTAAGGCTCAGAAAAACAGAGCAGGGAAACTTAGATAGATAACTATAGCAACAGAGATATGGAGAAAAAAAACATCCTAACTAACAAGACGCAAAACACAAATGACGGGCCTATGAATGATCAAATGCTGAGGAAGACAGGGTTTCTCTTTTTCCATCTACGTCTCTGTCCTTCTCCCTGCCACCCCCTCTCTCGTTTCTCTCTCAGTGCTATGAGGATACCCCTTCCTGTCTTCCGCCCCCTCCATGTCAACCCCTCCCATCAATATCTCTCTCTCCATCCACACACTATTAAGTGTTAGCGCTCTATCTCTCTCCCTCTCTTTTTCTTCCTCTTTTAATGTGTCTTCTTAAATTGTCAGGCCTGCTGCTGACGCCATCCTCCTCCACTCAACCAGCCCACTCAGTCCTGTGGGACGAGCTATGACTCATTCTCTCCCTCCTTCCCTCCCCTCCCTCCCTAGTTACCTACCTACCTACCTTTCTGCAGCTCTCTCCAAGTCTCCCTCTCTCTGTTGCTCTCACTAGTTATAATATAACCTATGTATATGGAGAAAGTGGGTGATGTAGAGAAAGAGATGTTGGTCAAGTGAACAACAGTCTCCCTTCTGCATAATGAACGAATGCCAGTGGATAGAGAGGGGATCCTGATCTTGCATGCATTATTGATTGAAGGCAAGAGTGCTGGTGAAGGAAATAATTCAAACTCACTGTGAATTATTTCAATATTCTTTTTCTCTAACTATAAAAAAAACTTTTATTTCAAAATGCCCCTTTTCTTTATTAATGTTTCATGATGATCAGATCCAGGGATTTTATTTTTCCATTAACATGTTGAAATGGTATCTTTACTTTGATATAATGAATTTCCTGCAACAACAGGATGTTGGGGCAGGACATAACGGTGCATTCTCAACTGTAAACTCATACGACGTCAGGGGCAATATTTTCACAAATATACGTAAGGTACCTTCTCAGATCACTGTAATAAATGTATTATCTCAACCATCGTCTCTTATGCACAAAATCAGTTTAATAAACTAGGAAACACTGTGAAAGAGCCCATTTTAAGGCGTTGAGGAGATCAACCTTTTCATACCAGATCTAAAAATATCTAAAGATATAAAAATAAAAACAAACAATGTTCCTCTTGCAGTGCGACTGGAGCAAAAGAAGTTTAAAACCTTTTACAATAATAATCTGACCAAAAGTCTCTCCATGTTTTCCCAATGTTCTTTCAAGCTAACTGCGTGGATGAATAATGCTTTACATACAGCATGTGAGCTAACAGGAATTAAACCTTTCATGTCTGAAAAGTTGCATCACCAAATGACAAGACTGCATTACACCATGTGAGAAACTGTGCACAGACAAATGGAGGCAGAAACAAATATAACGCGTGAACAACCACAGCAAAAGAAAATGCTTAAGAGGAACAACTGAAGAGAAAAAATGAGTCACAATCAAGAAAACCCCGTTGTGGACGTTGAAGACAAGGAAATAAATTTGTCTGACGCAAGAGCTGAAATAAACACCAAATTAAAGGTTACATTCTGTTGTGGGAAACTTTTTTTTGGATGGAAAGAAGATTATAATAATCAAGAAATATTTTGCTGTAGCACTGCACATAACCACTTGAAACGTCACCATAACATGACGTTATCAAGGCCATAAAAATCCACACCTGGCAATGTTTAATCTAAGCATCTAAATAACCAGGAAATCCCTGCTCCTTAATACAGTTCTATTTTGGTCCCATCAATTGCCAGTATATTGTCCAATACTAGGAGCATGCTGGCCCTAGAAGGCATCTTCTCATCAATGTGTCTATCAAGTGGGAGCCCTTAGGGATAGGGATGGGAATTGAAACAATTTTATTGATACCAATGCCATTATCAATACTGCTTATCGGTCCGATTCTCCATGGATTGCCTTATTGATTCATGATCAATTTTCTGAGTGGGAAAAAAAGTAGGCCTACACAGGTTTTCAGCGTCAACGGGGAGCTGTAGCAACAGTCTGTCACCATCTAAAATGGATGAAATGAGAGAATATTTGTACAGCATTCGTTTTCATTTAGGTTTTCTTAGTCAAAGAATAAAACTGCTAAGCCTGCCTGCGTGGCGCTAATGTTATTATAGCAGGATATTTACCCTCGGTAACGGACATGCTGCTCAGTTGGGTAGCAGTGGCACTTGTGCATAGAGTGTCAAATACATGGCATTCCTGGAATTTAAGCCCATGTTGCGTAGAAAGATGCTTTATTTTACAAACATTACAACTAACACTGCTGTCATCTTTCTTCGTTTGACTGTTTCTTCCTCTGTGCCATGACTCCTTCTTGTTGCAAGTTTCTAGGAGCATCAGCGCACGAGTTTGACATCACTGTTTTGCAATGCGCAACTGTAAGAAAAACATGCCGGAATTGATAAAAGGAAATGATAAGCTCGGAGGTATATAATTCTGATGGATCAGACCATTTGGAACCGGTTCTTGATTTCCATCCCTACTCAGGGAGCATGATAATAACACCACCAGAGCACGTTACACAGTTTCACCTTGCAAAATGGCATAATAATACACCTTTAGATGATCAAAGAAAAGCACCCACAACAACTCACCACCACTACTGTGGCTACGTTCCAAAATTTCAGGGGAAGTATGCAACATACATATGAATTTCTTATCAACGCCTACAAATAAAAAAAATAAGATATTAATTAATATAAGGTTTTTGGGAGGCAATAGTACAAAAGAATACTGCATTCATGTAAAACTTGGAAGACTGAACTGCTGAGATGAGAAAATAAAATGTTCAAATAAAACAGTGCTCTGTAACAAGTACATTTCATGTTTCTTGAGTACAACAAAACTTTAGCTTCAGAGCTGAGGCAGTTTCCAAGCTTTGTGCTGAAAGATCTGCAACAAACCGAGAGAGCGACAATCAAATGTCTACACTACTAAGGTGTTGGATAGACACTAACATTTTAACTGATACTGAACCATCAGCTACTAATAAAAAAAAAATCAGCCTGTCCAAAAGGTGGGAATCTCTCAGTCTTTAAACAGCGTGGCCAGTCAGAAACATGATTCAAAAAATGACATTAGCTGTCCAATACAAAAATGACTGAATGTGGGATTGTGGGCTTATCTTGTCTTCTCAAGTACAGTGAGGAGATTTGTGAAAAATTCTGCCTGCTCTACTCAAGCTGCTGATGTAAAATGAATAACTGTGTCAAAATGAAATTGGGTGGCAGCTCCTGCACTCATTATAAACCTTATGTAATTTATCAGCTTCTTCTACTGTGTGTGTGTGTGTGTGTGTGTGTGTGTGTGTGTGTGTGTGTGTGTGGGGTGGGGGGGCAGTGGAGGAGAGTGTAAGAGAGATAGGAGAAAAAAAGAGAAGAGAGAAAAATGGAGGAGCAAGGGGTGGCTAGTGAGACAGGAAGAGAGGAAAAACTTCTCAATGATGAAACAATCTGTGCTGTTAAGCGATTGGACCAGACTTCCACCAATGGGAGGACCAGCTCCATGGCAACAGGCTCTGTCACCAAGAGAAAAGCAGCCATATCCCTCAACACCCCCATATTTTTCTCTCCCTTTCTCTCTCACGACCCCCTCCTTTCCCCAATTGCAAGGCCCGGTGTATTTATCACTGGGTAAACACAAATAAAACAGCACACACACAAACACACACACACACACACACACGGCAGCCTCGTGGGTTACTTAAAGCCTGAACAACACAGCTCAATCGCACAGACACAACAAACATACACACATGCAACCAAACAAGGCCTGCAGATGTACACACAGGCAACACAGACTTAATGGGGCATACAGTGATCAGAATGTGAGTCATTTGCACACACAGTTATTTAAATGGGCAGATTGGCGATGACTCCCCTCACACACGGTCTGACTGCAGACAGTTCTGTTCCACGTCGTCCTGATGAGAGCAGTGACTAACTATCAGGTCTGGTGGAGCTGAACGTTGAACTAAACAGATTGAGCTCACAGACACAAGAACAGACCTCCAGAATAAGGAAGTGGACCTCAGCAGATAGACAGAAACTACCCTTCCCTCACACACATATATATGCACATGGTGAAGTCAGCACGCATCAAAAGGTACCGTCCCAGCTTTACTCGACTCAACTAGCTTTACAGGGTAAAGCTAGCTGATATGGGGCGGTAAACCACAGGACACCAGTCTTAACGTTTGAGGTTAACCCTAAAACTTTACTGGAAGCATACATACTACACAATATACCATAGTAACCACTGAAGATGCTACACCAACGGTGCATGCAGAGTTGAAGTCTCCCAGAAGCAGTGATACACGCTAAGTACGGTCCAACCTTATTTTGTTATACTGTTGGGCAGACAGCCTGCGCATGCAGGTCTGTGTTGAGCAGCATAGAAATTAGTTTAACTTTTATATTCATAATCACACTAACATGTGACTATGAATACTTTAGTAAATATTGTTAACATAATGGCAGAGATAATGATGTAATAAATTTGCAATATTCATTTTATCCACACTGCCTACTAGTTTGCACATTTTGGTATTTCATTTAATTTTTGTTGTTTGCCATGATGAAAAACCTAAATAAAATAAATCTATTTTAGATCAATTGATAAACAATATAATTGTGATTCAATGCATGAAATGAAGTGCCAACACCCCATCAGGGCACTGATAACTCATGTCTACAAGGCGAAAGCAATAGACGAAATGTAGAAACCTTCATTGATATGTAGCTGATCCATGTACAAGTAATAGCAAATCTGTTGTGCCTGCTGTGTATTTTCAAGTGTTTGCACTTGTGCATGTGACTTGCAGGTACACTCCAAAACTTGACTGGCACAGTGCCATTTAGAGCTAGTTAGGAGTGGTTTCCACTTTCAATTAGTCACACCAAGCGCCACATGCTGTTTTTGCAGACTTAAATCGACGACATGTAAAATACCATGTCTACGAACAGCATCTTAACAAAGACAGACTAATAACAGATATTTCAATGCTTCCAAATAAAACTGGTTCTGTACTGTCTCTGCCAACACAAAATGTGTAAAAAAGATTAAAGTTTACCACAACCTCACACCACCTGCTGTAGAACTCAAACATACTTTTCCATATGACTAGTCTCCATGGTTGGTAGAGCGTAAGTAGCCAGCTTAGTCAGTGGGCTTTCCTGGAATGCCTCACCCAGCCAGGTAGGCAGGGACTCCAGCCCTGAGGGAGGGACCACCAATGACTGCTGGAGCATAAATCAACCGCAAGCTACCACACAACTTTATTGGCACCATCTCTCCTCTGCACTCTGGATGTCTCAAGCTGTCTATCTCTCTCGGTTTCCAACTGTCTCTCTGTTTAGCTGGTGGTCTTTAGCTGACTGACTCTGCCTCTAGCTTAAAATGCATATGTTATCACCCCGTTAGGCAGCTTCCTCCAGGTCACACATTTGTAAGGCCAATGACTTGGCCCCAGGTATAGTACAGACAAAACAACGCTTACCGTTTACCACCAACTGTTACTGTCTCTTTCTGGCTGTGTTTCTCATCCAATATCTCTTATTTTCTGTCCTATCCCGTTTGAGAGCGGAGTGGAGCAGCAGCAGTTTCTGCTCCCCCTCAAAGCATTTTGTACTCACTCCACTCCCAGTCTCCTGTTTGCTCTCCGCTCACACCAAGACAAACCCCGCTCCTTTACACTCCATTGTAAATATAGTGAGTCTTGTCTTTCTGTTGCACAATACAACACAAAGAAAAAGTTAAAGGCATCACGAATGATTATAAAGTCAGCAAAAACCTGAACAGAAAAGTTGCCATTATCCTAACTTGTATGATATCATGAATAAACAGTGAAAGGAGCCAAAAGAGTCTGGAGGAAGATAAGAGAAGCATCGGAGTTTCTGACAAGTATGTAAACAGTGTGTCTGATCTGTTACACACTGCACACAAGTTGTTAAAACAAACTGTCCCACAGTGAGGGAGCACATCACTCTGACCACACAACAGTAGTCAATTTTCCCCCAAATAAAGCTAAACAACCTTTCACTTTGCCGCCTATCTGAATGCAGATGCTCGTGGGATGGATCAGTATCTTGGAGCGAGAAAGAAATCCAATGTTCCAAGCTGCTTCGCGTTCCAGGTAAGATCATGTCACTCTGCTCCTACACCCTGTTCCTACACCCTGTTCCTACTGTATCTATAGTGGCTTGTGTCTTAATCTTTCTTCCACAGCATTGTAGCCCTCATGTAAGCACTGAAAACTTTTGAGTGGTCAAAATGTTCCTTGATCCAAGAAGGGCACTAAGAAATGTTTCCTTAAATAGTTTTGGAAGCATCCAACTAATTAGTCTTGTTTAGTTCTGGGTATGTTTATTATTTGGCTACATTAAATTGTGGTGGTTCATGATTTTTATTTTGGCTACATTTATACACTCACCAAAGCAACTTCTGCCCGACCTTTCTAAATATAGCCATAAACTCAAAGATCATCAGGCATATTCCTTAAATGTTAATTACTAAGTACAAGATATTATTAATTTAAGTAGTCTTTTGTTAAAGAAAAAACAGGGATTTCCTTGAAGTTCTTGACAATTAGGTCTTTTCTGCTACAGGAACTTAATGACCTGTAATGGTGTTACCTGTAACCTGTAAATTAACCTGTAAGATGAACTTTTAAGAACCTGGAAGGCTTTGGTTCTAGGTTCTGCCTTTCGTTTCCACTGCATTTTACAAACCATAACATTTTGGATACAAGATATATAAACAAATAGAGAATATGAAGAACGCATCTGAATAAGCCCATTCTAATTCCTGGCCTGATCGAAAAAGATCCAATTCACAAAATTCTCCAACTTCAAACTCATTAGCATGCTGTTGTAGCAGAAATGTACATTTCAAAGTTCTGTTAACGAAATGATTAGCCAGACTAGGACACTGTTGTGAACTGCCCACTCTTCAATCCTGTAGACAGCAGATCAATACAGGCTCAATCAATTCCCATGATTGACGCACATCCTGTGGCATAGTCAGGTGTGATGGATGACCTACTGGCTGCAACTAAAAGAAAAAAAGGAGAAAGAAATCACATGACGACAGCACTTGAACACACTGATGGTAGCATCTGCATCTTTAGGGGGCTAAAATGAAAATATCACTACACTATGGATCCCTGAGCAGAAATTATATATAGAAATGATGTTTGAGCAGTATTAGGTTTAACATTTCTTAATACAGTATTAAATAATCAATTTGTTTGAAATTAAAATTATTAATAAATACATGTTTACCATATGAGAAGATGATCAACTGTCAAACAAAAAGTGCTTTAAAAATTATCCAGAGCACCAAAGCTTTCATATGTGCACAATACTTGGACTAAAAAGTGGCCCATTAACTGGTAAAAACTGGTAGTAGGTTAAGTACTCAGCCCCCTTCCTAATCTAACTCAATACACCTACTATTGGCAGTGTGTTGCAAGACTTCTGGCTAAAAAATCCAAGATTGTATGGCAAATGCTTGCATCTGGCTCAACTTTTGCCTCAAAGCAATGAAACGTCATCCAGCCAGTTTCCATGGTGTTGGACAATAAAATACATTCCAGATAGATCATAGTATTACAAACCGCTGTGCAGTGTTTTGGCATCTGATAAGGCTTCAAACTGGACTTCCTGGATCGTATGTCGTCTTTTCACTGGTGCTTGTAGCAACACACCCACAGAAACGCAGCCCCTTGCGATATTTTTTAACGCAGTGCTATTTTCAGTCCGAACACACCCTAAGAGACTGAGTGGAACTTGTGTCTACATGATGAAAACGATAGCTCTTAGCTATAACCTGAGTAAATGTTAAATAATGCACTAGCCAACAGCTGGATGTGCCCAGATGGTGACCAATGTCCTCTATGATCTGCACAAACGCGTCCATTTGCCACAGCCACACTTAATGACAGCTGGCTGGCTGGGATGCCATGCCCAAACAGTGATGGAGAATCAAGTGCTGCCAGCCAGCCAGCCTAACCCAGGAGTCAGGCATCCAGCCAGTCAAACAGCCAGCCTGTCTCTGTTGGGCCAGCAGAAAGTGTGGTCTCTTACAATGTGGCTTGTGCACTCCAGAATAGCCAGCAGGAAGGCAACATGCCAGTCATTCAGACATCCATCCAGCCAACATCCAGCCAACCAACACTCGGCTCAGTCTACCACCCAGCATCCCCCTTCAACTTCTCTTCAGCGTTTCTCCTTCATTCCCCAGGCACCAAGCCAGCTAAATATAGTCCCTTCAAATCCCATAGGCCCACTAGGGTCAGGGTCTGCAAACGAAACACACAAGCCAAACAAGATCTCTATCACACACTAGTTGAGATCTCTTGTACCCATCAAAATAGACAGCATTAAAAGCAGAAACAGCAGCAACCATAACAGTAAGTCAGCTCAGACAGATAAAACACGGCCTCTGTCGTTTTTGCATTACCATTACAGCAGACACTGGGCGACTGCAATGTTCCAACCATGACGACGCTGTGCTAAAATAGAAAAATAGGGGAATGATGACAGGCCTGCTGTTGGCTGTTGGAGCTGTGGACACAAAATGATATGCATACTGTGTAAGCTCAACTAGGTAGGGCTAAGACTATATTTGAATACAGCTGTGCAGATCCAACCACCTCCTACTTGACATGTTTGGAACAAAATTTCAAGAGCCTACAACACACACTTATGTGAGAGCAGTTTCCAAGTCCTCATATAATAAAAGGACTCTTTCCTTTACTTTGATTATTCAGCTTCCCAAAACATATACTATGCATGTTAAATTAGGAAAGTCTTGACTCTTTGTATCTGAAATGTGTTGCCAATCATTAAATGCTTTGATCTCTACTCACCAATTTCATGTGTGAGAGAGTGAGTGTGTATGACACCGGCAACACTGCAGCCCCAGCACAGATTAGGAGGTAGCGTTAATTAGAGAAACTGCACACGGCAGCGAGCTGCTAGATCACGTAGCTGACCTGACAGCGGTGGCAGATCAGCGTCTTGCTGCGCTATGCCATCTGTTTACCTGTAAAAGCCAACCACTCCCAATACCTCCGCCTGTGTAAGGATAGCAATTTATCTGTCCCCACCTTCTTCTCATTTTTCTTGCCTCTCTGTCCCTCAGTCTCTTCATCCATTATCACAACGTTACGTCAGAAACAACCACTCCTAAACGTGCTTTGGTTAAGTATAGCATGTTCTCCATCCTCCTCTCCACTCTCAACTGTTTGAAAAGGCGATTTATTGGCTTTAGAGGGCACTTACTGAAACCTTTGGCTTTCTCTTAGTTGCTCCCTCTGTCTGTCTCTCTAGAAACTAACTCCAACAGGTGGGTATTTCTCTTTGCCAGGCTCATCTGAGCATAAGCCTGATCCAAGATTGGACTGGCCTAATTTGAATCACACTGTCATTTGCCCTTTATCATATCAGCCCTGAAGCAGACTAACATAGAAGTTTTCTCTACAATTTATTGTTTAAAAAAGTGTACCTAAGGGTTTACTAGACGCACATCCCTGCTAGCTACTACTAGCTTGCTACCTACATGTAACATATAGTCTTCCAATTCTGAGGAAAGTAAACTGATAAGTTTACATTAACAAAATAAAGGCACTGGGATATGCAGAAACCTTCAACACACACACACACACACACACACACACACACCATCAAAAAGTTCAAACAAAGAGAAATATGGAGGGAAGAGGCTATGAGAAGGGACAATGGGATGGGCCCTATCTGAAAGAGAGTAGGGGGGTTTTCAAGCATTTCTTCGTCTGTGTTTGTTAATCTAAACAAAACAAGTGTGAGGATTTAAATAAAAAAAGCCTTGGATGAGAAAGTGTGAACCTTCTGACTTAAAAGGCAGTTACAACAACAAATACTCCAGGGGTTGCTATTGATTTTTTTCCTCCCTTCCTCTCCCTCTCGTGCTTCCTCTATTTCGTACTCAGTCTTTTTCCCACGCATTGGCAATTAGCATGCAGGAGTGCCAACTACCTGGGGAGAAGAACTACAAAGTCACAAACAAACAACAAAAGTAATGGTCATAAGCACAGACAAGGATCCACACACAATTTCTTAATTTCGAGGGGATGGACTACATTATGTCAGCCAGGGCTAAACAGCTAGCTTTAGCCACTTCAGCTCTCCATATATTTTCTTGCTCAAGAAAGGGGCTAACATGACAGGCAGACATCAGGAAGAAAACAGCATTAGCTCTGGCAACCTGAAACCAAATGGGCAGCTTCTATTTAATTTGGGGGTTGCTGTGGTTGTTGTCTGTCTTTTGCATTTCTAATTGACAAGAGGGTAGAATCATGGGATCATTGTCATTTTATGAGCCAACATCAAGCTAGTTGAATTAGGGTGCATCGCTTAGGACACTGATGCATCTTGATTTATTATAATGCGCATGCAGGTACACAAACAGGCAGTCATTATATAAACAGCCCATATCCAGCGCAAGACAGATCTGGGCCGAGTGAACAAAAAAAAGAATAAAAGGAAGAGGCAATGAGAGGGACTGCGAGTCTGATTTCGCAAAGGCTATAAACATCGGAACAGAAAAAGAGAGGGAAAAGCCAGGTCTTCTAAACCTGAAACAGTGCTGAGGCCATGAGGACGGCTTGCTATTTATAGCGACAGATTTTTTATTCAAGAGGGCTCTGCTGTTGTGCTTTCTCTCACGCTTGTGCTGCCTCTCTCTCGGCTCCTCTCTATTCTTTCCCTATTACCGCACATTGTGTCCCACAAATAAAAGGTGTAAATGTATGCAGGTGTAAATGTATATTGTCCTCAGAGATCAAGGGAGATGTCTAATTTCCGATGCATTCATAAACGGTCACAATCACAACCCATTACTGCACCTTCAAGCCAAGACAATCATTGAAGATAAACTTCAGGGTCTTTTAACACAGGACTTCCCACATGCAACCTTATGCAAGCCCATAGGTTGTCCTTTTTCCCTGCACCTCTCCCTCCCTCCTCAGAATGACAGTGTTGCAGAGTGACGCCTACTTCTCAATGACTCTCCACCCCCACCAGGCCACCTCCACCCTCCCTCCTCCCACACAGGGACACAATGGAAGGGAATTCCTCATTACCTCAGCATTTGCCTCACCAAACACGTTTTGTGCGTGTCTGTACAAACATATATGAACATAAACTGACCACTAGGCGCTCACACACAAACGCCATTAAAGCCACCACAAATTAGACAGCGTCTTGCAGCATGTAATGTGTAAAATCCATCTACGTAAAACCAAAAAAGGTTCTCGTTTTAGCTTAAGCACACTTATAAAACGAGTTACACAGATATAAGAAGAAACGGTATGCATAGAATACTATATGAAATTATCTTCCAGCAAGGCCCATCATATGATTTTTGAGGTTCTACAAAAGGTATAATTAAATAGATTGCTGCAGGAACTTTGCAACAATGAAAAGTACCAAGAGGCAATTATAACAGTGGCATTAGCTGCATGTTAAACCAAATCTAAAGAGTTGTGAAAGAACATGAACAAGCTACATCTCACCTACAGATTATTAACACCCACTGACAAAGACACACCGACACACCGACACACACACACACACACACACAGCACATGCTTACTGTATTCAGCTTTGTGGTTCTCCAGCCAAGTGGGATCAGGTGTCTCACAGATAAAGGCACATTATCGCAGGAGAAGCAGCGTCAGAGGCAGCTCTGACATTAGTTTTATCTTGCTGAGTCGTACAGATGAATGAATTCCATTTCCTGCAGCATGTAAATAGCTGAGTTTCAGGGCTGTTCACTCTCTTCAGCTCATTCTACTTTCTTCGTCTTCACGCTTGCTCTGTTCCCTTCCTGTCTCTGGGTACCAACAGCTCTGTTTTGTTAATGGGTTTCACGAAAATGGACGGAAAACTCGTTTTTGACTGCCCCCTCTCTTTTTCTGAATGAAGCACAAGCACTACAGGGAAATAGAAAGCCGTGCCTGCTAGCTGGCTCCCTCTCTCCCTACTGCTCTTATGCTATCATGCGCACAGTTTTCACCGCTCCCTTCTCCTCCAACCCTCCCTTTCGTGTGGATTTTCTCTCTCTCTCTTACATATCTTGTTTGCTCTCTGCTTCTGTGTAACAATATAATTGCAATGACAGCCAACCCAGGGATCGCAAGAAGCCCAGCTGTTTAAAGGGCTGCTTGGATCAGCCAGTATGTCAGTTGATACAACAGCAGGATGCTTATACGAGAGGTTACAGCAAATAGATTTATTCTTTCACGACTACAATTTAGGGTTTGGTACTTTTTTGCAAAAAAAGGACATAAGCCTACATCTGCAAGCAGGCAGAGGACACAGTCCAGGCACACTCTCACCATTCATCACTCTCCATTTCATGAGAATATATGAAGTCGTTATCTGTAGCCTCTATCTGGATGAGCTTAAAGTACTGACAGCTGCTGGTGAAACAGAGCACTGCTGCAATGGTCAAAAATAAATAATGAAAAACAGGGGGGGCTTGAAGGAAAGATAGTGGGGGAAAATAATGAAACCACCTCATTAGCTAGGAAAAAGCTTAATCCCACAAGACGACATATTTGCATCTTCTCCCTGCAGCCCCCTCACTGCAAACGGTAGCTAAAAGATGCAGTGGAAAAGAGGCAGTCAAAAGTTCAGCATCAAAAGAAACGTCAGCAGGGAACTCTGAATAAGGTAGCATAAGTCCAGGGATGTCGGCCTCATAGATGGTTGAGTTCTTGAGTTGACATTGACAGCACATAAACCAGGCTTTATTGGGGGACAAAATTCGAACAGAACAATCTGTGGCCAAGTTCCAGCTTTGAATTACATTCAAGTAGCACTACCAAGCGAGTCTTTGATAGTTCAATTAGTAGTTGTGAATATTTTGACTGTAACCAGGATGACTAATAAACCATGTCAACACTCCACGGTATGATAATGAAGAAAATCTTTGGTGGTCCAGGCAACCAGACCAACTGTTATACATAGGGATGAACTGGTGTACATGTGTTAAAACCCAAAACACAGAGTACAACCTGCATCAAAACAGCTGGGCCTGTTACTTTCTAGGTGCTCCTCAGCGCAGGTGGACATGCCGCAACAGAACACGACACTGTCCCTGTCCCAGCTTCCAGCAGTGACGCTGGTCGATGCTTCAGAAATGCATAACTTTTTCAACACTCAACTTTTTCTCGTCAGGTGATAAGCATATCCTCTGTGGTCTTGTAGCAGTCACACTGGACAAGGAGAAACCTACTGCTGACGTATTAAAAGTATCCAGACATACATGTATGTGACCCAGTCCCAGTATTAGAATTTAACTTCCTGGCAATCATAGCTAAACGGGTTGGCATACAAAAGACAGGAAGCAATCATCATTCCTTAGTGTGCCTTTAAATATGCTTCTAATTCAACCTGCCCCTAGTTGATTATTTAAATCATTAATCAGTCGAAGAGTCAGACTTTTGTAGGCCTAACGTTAGTTGTTGTAATAATGGCATAGGCTGAATGTTCAAATAAAAATGTTTACAGCAGCAAGACTTTTAAACTCCCAGTCACAAGCCTTGCATGAAACAGGCAATATTAACTTTCATGTGGCTGCAGATATATCCACCAGCCAACCAACGTAAGGCTTATTGTGAAGCAGATGAAGGTATGACGTTAGCAACTGCAAACTCCTCAGTGCATTGAGATAAGCCTATATTCAAAATAGAGAAAAATTTTTTTTTTTTACACTTTTTTGTTAGCAGATCAGTTTTAAATACAACAGGAAGGAGCGGTAAAAGATTAAAGAGTCACCATGGGCTGATTAGAAAGAGAGGTACACTCAACAGGTGTTTGCTGCAGTTTAGGCAAATATCAAAACTCACAAGACTTCACCAAGGTAAGTGACACCTTTTATCATTTTTGCAGTATGGAAAACCACTTGTGCTGTGAACCTTTTAGTCACACATTAAAACAATAACTCTAGTTCGCTATACATATGTTGAAATGTGCGTAACCGGTGAGGTAGAAGGTAGCACAGCAGGTCTTCGCTTTCAGGAATTACTAAGGCGCCCGAAGGACACATTTCAATGCAGTGTCCCTGTACTTACAATTTAGGAAGTGGTTCTCAACACCCTAGGTGTGAGACATATCAGGGCTGTCATTGCTGGATTTTTCAGATTCCCCTCTCTGCATCATGACTTATTAATTCCTTACTTTTAACTTATTATATTCATTGTTTTAAATCCATTTTATGTGACAGCACATCTCTGGCATGACTGCCTATGAAGCCTGTTTTAAAAAGTAACGTGTGTGCACCAGAAAATACTTTCAGCTCTTGCAATGAAGTGCCACTAAAATCTTTTTCTCAAAACACTGTTTTCAGGTGCTGGGGCCTAATACTCACACTAGATAGTTGAGCATGTCAATCTTCCAATCTTTATTTCCAAGGACACTACACTGCTCTAAAGCACTACAATTTGAGGAAAAAAACTTGCCTGCATTCCTGTAAAAGCACCTTGGGTGCTGTGAGTTTGTCCACAATGTTAGTCTGGAGCGAATCTTAGATTTGACTCTTGACGATAAGCAAGGCAATGTTCTCCTTCACCTTAGGGATAGAGTTGTCCATGTGTACATATCTGTCCAGGCTCATATCAATGGTCTATATTTATTCAGTTTCTGAATATACAGTATATTTCACTTTAAATTGTATACATTTAGCATAGGGGCAGCATTGTGCCTCAGTGGTTAGCACAGTCACCTCACAGCAAGAGGGTTTAAAGCCACAGTCAAGATTTGTGGAAACTGCACAACATAAGCAGGTAAAGAAAATGGATGGATGGATGTTTAGCACACAACTGGCCTTGTATCCAAACTTAGCCAAGTTAAGACAAGAAACCGACCAATGACTCTGCAATCCTAGCATGACCCTGGAAAAAGGTTTGTCTCAGGTTGACCACATGACTGGGATAAAGGGGATGGCATGCACTAATGCCCCCTAATGCCTCAAACCAAGTCCAGCAGCTTCTTCTGCATTTGGGCAGCCAGGTAGCGTCTTTCACAGGACAGTAAGAGACAGCGAACGGCTTATGAACAGGAAGGCGAAAGGGGAGGAGGTGAGCAAGGATCAGTAGCCAAAGATACCACAGATAAATCTTTCATGAACGCAATCAACTAACAAGGTGCTGCAGTCTCTAAACGAGCATATAAGTGAGGTAAAGCTATTAGGAAACACTAGGAAAATGGTTATTATCTACACTGCAAATTTATAAACAGGTCAAAACAGGGCTTTCCTAAATAGAACTGTGTTTGGACATAATCAGTGTCTTATTGAATTATGATTTAGCATGAGTTGAATGAGGCCCAAATGTTTAAATAAATAAAGCTACACTTCCATTAAGTCAATAAGGACACCCATTCTAAAAGTGTATTTTTCAAGCAGATTTACTGACAAAACAAGACACTTTCTCAGCCCCTGCTTGGATCATATGATTCAACGGTAAATTTCAACATGTGACAAATTTTCTGTTCTCTTTCCCTTTGAACTATCATGCGAAACCCCCCCAGCTTTGCAGCAAATACAGTGAAGTCAGTCAGGCAGCTATAGCCAATCTGAGGCCAGACTCACAGCCATGCAACCAGTCGCCTCCCTTCTGCTCTGATCAATAATTTACATCAAAGCAAGCAATGAAGGAAAGATGTGGAAACAGAGGATTGGGAAACAGTGAGAGAGGACGACATCGAGCGAAAGTTCGCTCAGAAAACAAGGAGAACAGGAAAAGAAGAGGGAACAAATAAAGATGGAGAGACACAGAAACAGAAGCGGGAGTGGTTAAGAGAAGAGAGATGGGAGCAGCAGCAACAGCACCACGCTTGGTGCTCTGGCAGAGATCTATAAATAGCTCTTCAAATCTCTCTAGAAAAAGCTACTCTTCTGCTTATGCTGCTGCAAACAGAGATTCAGAGACAGGAGAAGATATGGATACCTGGCTGACAAATAAATACAGAGATCATGTCTTATTAGACAACAGCTGCCTATTTCAATTACATAAGCCCGTATAATACAGTATTAAAACCGTTTTTACAACGACCATCTTGGCTTGTATAAATATTTGATCGTAGGAAGTGAATACAGTAAAAGCAAGTAGGTTACCTCCAACACATTAAATCACATGTTCTACTGGTGTATGAATAAAGAATTGTTTATAGTCACACATCTTGCAAACCAAACAAATGCATAAGCACACAATCTCTTTGTCAATTCTCACACTCTCTAATGGTAATAGATTAACCTATCAATTTATTGATGCTTCAGAATTTGATAAGTAATGCAACATAAAGATTTGCAAATTGCCGGGTATATGGGGGGAAACTTATTGACAGGCAGGCAGGATACTCCATCTTTCTCATTACCGGCCTTAGCAACAGTAGACTGTTGATTCAATGACTCACTTCCATCAGATCTTACTATGGATAAGCCTTTTCTCAATGATACTGCCCTTACACCAGCAACTGGATTCAGTATTATTTAGGAAAGATAGGTGCCCAATGTAAAAATGCAGAGGAATAAGCTGTTATGGGGTAAAAGAATCACTGAGTATACAACGCTTTAAACCAGAAATACTGAAAGAGCTCAGGAGAGGTACCTCCTTAACCTCTCCTTAATCTCACTCAGAACAGTCTACAAAGGAATAGACAAATTGTGATATTTTCAAGACAATCTCAAACTTCAAATGTGACTATACTGGCAGTCCTTGCCTGCCACTTGCCAATTCTCAGCATCACGTGACTGGCCAATGCCAAGTGATATGAATATTCATGTTTTCAGACACACATGCTGTTTTCCCAGAGCAGATGTTTGAATCACAGCTCTAACAGTCTGTGCTGTGATCCCACCTAATTTGACACAACAGTCTTGCTATCTATTTTCAGCTCAAGTGTCAAAATGTAGAGCTAAAGCCAAGATTCAGACACTGATGACCATTTGTCAAGTATTTCTCGCCAAACCCTATTTCAAACCGTGTGTTTTACAAACTATGGACTGGAACACAAAATGAGTGACAGGCTTGTTTCTGTTTCATAAATCAATAAATCAATAAATCAAAAAAAAAAGTATGCCTCACTGAGCCAAGGCCTAAGACCACATATATTACCTTAGTTTGGAGGGTGGCAAAGAAAGCGTAGGAGTGCATTAAACACAATATAAACTTCAATGCCATAGTGGAGTAAGCACAGCCCAGCAGTGTAGTCAAATTGTTTATAGACTGATTTCTAGATCAGCTCTCTTCGATCCAGCCTTATAACCTACTAACATTCAATCATTAATACAAACTATGCGTTTGTAACTTCCGGTTATTTTGTTATTACATCTACACCTTGTTTGCTGTCGTTTCTGACCATCAGTGGACACACACACATATACAGGCCAGGGTGTAATGGAATAAGTAACACCTTGTTGTCACCAGCTAAGGTGGACTTTAAGAATGATTGCAATGAGCAGCTACAAACAATTTCCAATCACTTCATTCTAATTCAACCAAATAATGAATCACTTCATTCCCAGTCACGTCAGTCACGCATTCATTCACCGAGTTTCGTCTCTCAACTAAGATTAGAAGGATAAAATGTTAACATGGCCATCTCTTGTCAGGCATGGAGAACGCGGACTTTAAAGATGGTGCTAAACGTTGCGTTACATATCTGAGTAAATATTATAGATAATCGATTTTAAGTTATCTCAAGTCACCTTAAAAGGTTCAGCTCACCGTTTTGCTGGCCGTATGTCGCAAGTCCGTGTGGAGAATCCTTCAAGTAGTGTCTGTGGAGAACAGATGGCAGTATGATGAGAGCCGTGGCTGTGCGGTTGACTGAAAATATTAGCTTGCCCCCACGCTAACAATAGCTAGCTCACGGTATTAGCTTGCTTCCTCCGGAGAGTATAATTAGCCACCTACAGCACCTAGCCACCTAGCTAATGTTAGCCCGCTAGCTAGCCTTTTCTTTTCAGTGTACGCTAGCAACCCAGCGTTAACAGGACCTAGCGTTTATATTATAACTGGTTAGCCAACAAAGTAGCATATGTTTACAGTAAGGCGAGCTTTGTTATAAACCTGTACCAGCACTGTCAGGTCACAAAACAGAAGGTGCTAGCTGGTTAGCGAGCTTTCCGAATGACTTACCAATGCTAATATAATGGTGCTGCTAGCTTGAGTTGGTTCACTGCGACCCCGACTGTCAAAATAGCGCCGCGTGAGGGGAGAGCGGCATGAACGTTAACGATAGTTAGCAAGCGCTGAGGAGCAAGGCAGTCGAATCCGTTACAGGAGTACAGCTAAATAACAACAAAACGCCAAAGAATAAAAGGACACAAATTAAAGAAAAAAGAAACAAAACGCTATTCCCCCTTCTCGGCTCCGGCTTGTGTGTGTGTGTGTGTCAGCGTCACTTTTTTTTCCCCCTCACCGACAGTTTACGTCAGCGGCGTACTTCACAGTCTCAGAGAGACGTTCAGGATACAGTAACTTGTTTATGCATCATCAAACGCAACTGTCCACACAATGTAAAACTTTTTTTATTTCTTATGAACACATGTCATTAAAAGTTGTCATTGTTGTCGCCAGTTTTGACAATATTCATCTTTGGTTGGAAAGCAATGAAGGTTTATTGGCATTATGCACTGCAGCATTTTATGAAGGCACAATTTTCTACAGAATATCTCCCACACACCAGGTGTAATCTACCTAATACATATAGAATATCAAAACATACATACTTTATATTAACATTATCAGTCTAACATTGAATGATTATGAGTTTTAACCTTATTTTTCAGCCTTCCTTAGGAAATTTTGCATGTTCATGATTAGGTTAATACATTTTTTTTTACTTTTAATTTGTCCACTTGTATTTTTATGGAGGATATTCTTGGTCATAATTCAAATTAAAGTCCAAATAGAAAATTAAGAGAGATAAAATTAAAAAGATTATTATTTTACTACACTACTAGAAATAATCAGGCCATAATTAAAATTAAAGGTCCAAATAGAAAATTGAAAAAGCAAATTGAAAATGTAAAATGATAATGAAAAAAGTTAAATTTAAAATGCAAAAGCTTAAATAGAAATGCTCAAACTGAAAGCTCAAATTGTAAAGATTAAATTGAAAATGGCAATGGAAATAAGAAAAGGGAAACATCAAATATGAAACTCAAAATGGGAAATGGAAAAGCTTAAATGGAAATACCTAAATTAAAAGCTTAAATAGAAAAAACTAAATTATTATTTCTTTTGCATTTGCACTTTACCATTTGGCGTTTGACATTTGGCATTTTAAATTTTATCTTTTTAATTTTCCATTTGGCATTTGGCTTTTCAAGCTGTATGTAAATGAGGAGGCGTGGCCCAAAGGCTGGAGGGAGGGTTTGAAGCGGCTGGGGCGCAGAGGCACCTCATGGACAGCAGGGGGAGCTGGCTGCTAAAGAGCACACTGCAATGAAAACGGAGAAAGTACAGTAAGCAGGGTCGGAGGGAGTACTGTTATTTATAAAGCAATGGCTTCATTTTGATGAAAGCGTTCTAACATTTCTGTCTATGTGGCCTCACACACAATGTCACCAGTGAAAGGAGCGTTAACAACTCCACCGCGATCTGACGGCGAGAAGGAGCGGACAGTGCAGCAGGTAAGAGGCTAACATAAGGGACTAGCTATATCAGCTGCTATTTGCTGGCATGCATGACTAATGTTACGTTGATACCATGGCCACTTGCAAATAAACAGGCAGTGTCAAGTCACAGAAATATGCTCTGAGAAAAAAAATCGTCTTTAGTCATGGATATGCCAGAATGGATTAACGTTAACTAACGTTACAGCACATATCTACACTAATTACAAGATTTATAGTGTAGACTACTGCAGGTTATTCTTTAGCCAGACTATTTGTGTGTATATATTGTATTAACAAAATGAAATATGGCATAGTGGAAACGGTTAAACAGTGCCCTCTGTGGTTCCTTCCTCCTGTTTGACTTCAGGTGAGTAGCAACGCAACACTGAACTACAGTGTTAGCTATGGGGACATTTTAGTGTAGATATGTGCTGTAACGTTAGTTAACGTTAATCCATTCTGGCATATCCATGAGTAAAGACGATTTTATTTCTCAGAGCATATTTCTGTGACTGTTTATTGTTTGCCAGTGGCCATGGTATCAACGTAACATTAGTCATGCATGCCAGCAAATAGCAGCTGATATAGCTAGTCCCTTATGTTAGCCTCTTACCTGCTGCACTGTCCGCTCCTTCTCGCCGTCAGATCGCGGTGGAGTTGTTAACGCTCCTTTCACTGGTGACATTGTGTGTGAGGCCACATAGACAGAAATGTTAGAACGCTTTCATCAAAATGAAGCCATTGCTTTATAAATAACAGTACTCCCTCCGACCCTGCTTACTGTACTTTCTCCGTTTTCATTGCAGTGTGCTCTTTAGCAGCCAGCTCCCCCTGCTGTCCATGAGGTGCCTCTGCGCCCCAGCCGCTTCAAACCCTCCCTCCAGCCTTTGGGCCACGCCTCCTCATTTACATACAGCTTGAAAAGCCACATGGAAAATGGAAAAGGTGAAATTTAAAGTGTCTAATGTCAAACGCCAAATGGTAAAGTGCAAATGCAAAAGAAATAATAATTTAGTTTTTTCTATTTAAGCTTTTAATTTAGGTATTTCCATTTAAGCTTTTCCATTTCCCATTTTGAATTTCATATTTGACGTTTCACTTTTCTTATTTCCATTGCCATTTTCAATTTAATCTTTCAGATTTGAATTTGAATGAAAGATCTGAATTTGGGCTTTCAGTTTGAGCATTTCTATTTAAGCTTTTGCATTTTAAATTTAACTTTTTTCATTATCATTTTACATTTTCAATTTGCTTTTTCAATTTTCTATTTGGACTTTTAATTTTAATTATGACCAAGAATATCCTCCATAGTAATTTACACAGTATTTAAAGGCACCAATACGTAAGTAAAATCTCTTGTAGTTCCTGAAATCCCCCACATGTCGGCAGGCATGTACTTCTATACCATAGTAAGGCCGTGTCGCTCAACCTCATATTCAACCCTAAGGCAAAAAGAAAAACATCATACATATTCACTCTAAGTACCATTGTCATAACTTGTATGTTTTAATGATACACTTTACAGTTCTGGACAAAACTTGATTGTCAATACAGCTTATATTATGTGTCCATGTGGAAGGCTATACACTCAAAAGGTGTCCTATTTTAGGACAACACATGTTGTGATAGGGCACTCTTCAACACCTTATTACACATTATGTGTATATATAGATTTTAAATGATTTTGAAAGTCATACCTTTTCCTGGGGTCCATAGCTGAAGGACTGTAGGTGATTTGTTACAGTAGCTCTTTTGACACTCTTACTCCTTACAAACTAACTACTAGCCTATATGGCTACAGAACACATTATATAGGCTATTATCGGTATACATTTGGGACATTGTATGTCAGCATATGTGCTGTAGGCCTATCTAAGGAAACCATGCCATTTCAGCAGATTCACAGTGTAAACAAGCTACACTAAAGTCCATCAAAAGCTGTGCAATTTTGGTGAACTGGTCTATTTCGGATTTTATTTTATGCTTAAAATGATGTGAGAATCCAACCAGACAAGACTTGTACGGGCAACAGCATGACAGAGAGTCATTCTTCTCTCTCTCTCGCGCACACACACACACACACACACACACACACGAGCGCGCGAGGCAAAATTTTACAGTATGATATTATGCCACCTTGCAGGGAACATGACGGAACGCGTTACCGTGCAGTAGGCTGGTCCCCGCCTTATAGCCTCGAGCACTCTTGCTCATTTTTAACTACAATTCAATTGTTTTATGGCTGTGAGGCCTGCGTATTCTGCAACTGGGTTAAAGGGCACTGCATTTCAACTTTGATCGGCAAGAGTGATGGCAGGTTGCGTATCCTGCTCAGTTGCCCTGGAGAGGACAACGCGGCACGGAAACGACCTGTTGTGATAAACGTAGGTGGCCTTATTATATCCAGTTTATCCTGAAGTGTATCAAAACCAATCACTTTTAAGCTGACGTATTTGTTACTGCAAAGCAGCGAGTGGGGTCCTGTACCAGGTGTGTCATTGACGGAAGTTTTATTGATTCCAGTATAGCCTACCACTAATCGTCCCTTCTCCGTGTCGGTGACTGTTAGTCAGTAGCCTACGTGTCGGCGCGTGTTTTGCGTGTGTTGTGCGAGTGCGTGTGTTGTGTGAGAGAGCAGGACACACGGATGCTTTGCCAGTAATTTCCTCGATGCCCCGATGCGCTCATTGGTGCGTCCCTCCAACGTGTCACCAGTTTTGGTGGATTACCCCAGATATCTTTGCCATCAGGAGGGTGAAACACCACTCATTTCTCTCAACTCCTGTCTCCACGGTGTTCAGCTGCTAACGAGGACCTCTGACAACATTTGGGAAACTTGAGACTTCCAAAGAACAAGTCAGGAGAAAGGATCTGAAGATTTCTATTTGTTCTTTTACGCACGCCGAGCACAAAAATGCATCTATTTACTTCAAAGTCAAGGATGGCGCAGTCTTTTTCATTCCCAGCGTTTCTGTTTTTGGCACCCTTGTTGATGAAGGGCCTCTGTGTCAGTGGCTCGCCGGGCTGCGCGTCCTGTGGCTTGCCGGCCATGGAGAAAGACGCAGAGCAAAGGCTGATGATAGAAATCGCCAAACAGCAACTTTTGGACAAGCTGCACCTGAAAGAGAGACCAAACATCACTCAGACGGTGCCCCGGGTGGCGCTCCTCACAGCGCTGCGCAAACTGCACTCAGGGCGCGTCAGACAGGATGGTACTCTTGAACTAGAAAACAATATACCTACCAAAGATCAAGGCTATGAAATAGTGAGCTTTGCAGATATCAGTAAGTTTGGTATTCACCTTTTATACTGTAAAGCTGTTTTTCCCTGTATGGCGCTAAAACACCATGAGTCATTTTGTGTGTGCTTTATGCTTAAATGCACCCAAATTAGGCCAGGGTGTCCATGTGCCTTGTTAACTACTTTAGGTTGTTGTGTTATTCCATAAAATGTGGCAAACGTTTATGATTACAGTATATGTCAGAAATCTTTAGATTTAATCATAATATGTCTGCAGGGCTTGTTGTCAGCTTTTAATAAGGGTTAACCATAACAGTGATACTGTAAAATGCTTAAAATAGGTGGAAGTAGACTGACTTGTCCTTTATTTTTACATTAATCTGCAGCTTTACTTTACAAGCATGGTTTAAAATGAATCCCTCTTTGCTTGTGTAACACAATCTCTAAAATTACCAAAATATTAACAGTCTGTGTTGTTCTTCTATAGATGAGACAGTGAGTGGTGATAAGGCAAGCCTCAGTCTTACCTTCCAGTTTCTGCAAGAACGTGGCCAGAGTATCCAGGTCCTCCAGTCTTCTCTGTGGATCTACGCTCGCTCCTCTGAGGACCCTCACCGAGACTCCCGCCTCTCTGCCCGGGTTTTCCTCTCTGCAGGTGATGGGGCGTCAGGCTCAAACCGCACCCTGGTGATAGAAAAGATGCTGGAGGTCCAGGAGAGTAACTGGCACACCTTCCCCATCACCCGCACCCTGCAGGCCTTCCTGGATGGGGGCCAGCACCGGCTGCAGCTGGAGGTCAGCTGCTATGAGGATGGGAAGAACCTTTGCTCCCTGGGTGGCTCTGCTGACACCCCCAACCAGCCCTTCCTGGTGGCCCAGGTGCGTCTCCGTGATGACCACACCAAACACTTAGTCAGGAAGCGCTCGTTGCGTTGCGGTGATGATGTAACCGTGTGCTGCAAGAGAGACTTCTACATCAAGTTCAAGGATATCCAGTGGCATGACTGGATCATTGCACCTGAAGGCTACCATATGAACTACTGCATGGGTCAGTGCCCCCAACATCTGTCTGGCTCCCCAGGCATAGCATCCTCGTTCCATGCCACTGTCTTCAGCCAGCTGAAAGTCAACGGCATTAACACGGCTGCATCTTCATGTTGTGTTCCCACTGAGCGTCGGCCACTCTCCATGGTGTACTTCAACTCTCAGCACAGCATTGTCAAAACAGACGTCCCTGATATGATAGTGGAGTCCTGTGGATGTACATAAAGGACAGAGTATGAAAGACATAGTATAGTTAACACAGATTCGTTTTAACACAGGAAACTCATTATTGTATGTATGGTAGACAGACAGAAAGATACAAACACACATGAACACAGGAGATGACAATGGAAGTATTTCGCTGTGTTTAGATTACATTAGGGGAATAGTAGGCACAAAGAAAAGAGAATAGTATAGGATAAGATATTATCACAACATATTCTAACAAGAATTTATACAAATCACTAGAATTTTGTTGTATTATATATTAAGAAATCATACTGTTTGTCACTCATCATTTAATTCTAAAGTCTTGTAAAGAGCTAGTTGGAGAGAAAATGTTGAGTGCCTAGAACGAGCTAAAATAAGATTATACACTGAATGCATACACAATTTTTCATCCATATGTCATAGGCATAAATTAAAGAGAGGATAGAAACTGAGCAACCTTAACATATGGTGGACTCAGCACAGATAGGAAAGGTGTGATATTAATGTAAAACATTTATAGTGGTGACAAGTAGATCAGGCCAGGGCTGATTGAAGTTTCACTTATTATATTAAACTTTTAGATTTTTTATGGAGGCCACAGCAAAGACAAAGAGATTAATATGAAGCCTTCACTGTAGTGCAAATTTTAGAGCTGCAATCCTCTTTCATTTTTGTCATATGCAGGTTATTTATTTTGTATTGCACAATTGCTGCTGGGATTCAGTTCAAAGTGAAATGTTTTATGGATCTCAGGAAATTGGGAGCAGAACTGTCAGCACTTCTAGCTCTTTCAAAACATTAGCTACAGTATGTTTTCAGTGTAATAGTCACAATGTCCACATACTCTAAATACTTTTATACTATTTTACTTTTAATACTATTTTACAGAACTGTTATATTTCCATGGCTTATTTGCACCTTTTCTTAGTCTAACTAAATGTTGCCATTTTAAACCAAGGCAATGAAAGAGATCCTTGATTTAAAGTGTGCCTTCTTCATTAACTTGTGATGACAAAGTGTAACTTGGACATTAAGTATCAAGTCATCTTGGTCTAAATACCAAAGAGAATCTATTGAGTATATCATTTCTATTCACGTCTTTTTATGTGGACCTGTGACACAATGTTCATATGGACTCTTATTTGTATTCTGATAATATGACTTTTTCTTTCTTTCTACATTCAGCAAACATTTTTATTTTATTGTGAAGTTTTGGTAAGAAGCCGTTTTTATTACAGAGCAAGAAAACACTGAACTGAAATGGTTTGAACAGGAACAATCTGCCCTGAGTCAGAGTATAGCCAATGCTGCATGCAGGTTGAAATATGTTCGATCAGCATCTCCACTGTATTATTTACACAAGTCGGCTCATCAGTTGGGTAACTATGGCTCTGACAGTGTATGTACCCAAGGTCATTTTTCAGCAGCATGAGCAAACATTTAGCTATTGCTTCAGTGTCAGGTAATGTGAAGGTCTGTGAGGCACGTGGGTCAATGAGCATGTGCTGTTGCACGTTGGCATTTATATCTTTCAAAGTCTAAAGTTTTCTTTGGTGATGTAAAATTAGAGACTTTCCAGCTGAGGGCAATCTGGTAATAATTTTTGGGGATTTGAAAACATCTTCCTCATATCCCAATTGCATAATTTTTAGTTCTATAATTTATCATTCTAATTTTGTACAGTACTATGTCCATACTGGAACCATTACCAAGTGAAGTATATTACTTTACTCACAGCTGGGGAAAAAATGCAAACAATGGTGCAACAGCTTGCAAAACAAAGAAGTGTAGTAATTCATTCTTGAAAAGTTGCATTAAGCCACTTTTTATGAGGTTTTCAAATTTTGAAATTGGCAGTAGTGTTACATGCCTTGTGTCATTTCATGTTAGAAGAATAATATAGTACAATAATTTCTTGTATACCAACTTCAAAAGCATTACACTGCTAGTACCAAATAAGTTTATAGTATAGATTTGAGACCCAGGCCTTGTCTACTTCTCGCCTATGTTTACACCAAGATCTTTTCTGCTTTCTGGATGATGTTTCATGGGTTTTTCCTTACTGTGTTGGTAAACTGTATGGCTTGAGGACCTGTATTATACTGCCACGATACACAGGAAACATTTTCAGTCAATAAGTTGGGGCGTTTTGCCCAAAGATAATATTTTTCGTTCCATTTTTGTCCACATAGCCCACAAACTTGTTTCACCTCTCTCTGTTGCCTTTAAATGCTGCACTTGTATTATTTCTTCAGAGTTCAAACCTGTGTAAAACAATTTTAATGCTAGAGTTTATTGTTTATTATTTTATCTTGTAAGCACCCCCTGTCCCAGGACTCAATGTGACATTGAGGTGTCATCATAACATAACTTACTAAGCACTTTATCACCCTACTGTATTTTTAGAGCAAATTTTGCTCGATGGGTCTACTACTTATAACTTAGAAAATGTAAATAGGCCTACAGAAAGCAAATGTCAATCAGCTTATTTTCTTAAGCTCTACTTGTGTTTAAAAATGTGGTATTGTGTGTTTGCAGAGCACACAGATGATGCAGGAATTTCTGTATACTGTAACTGGTGGAAATGGAGCCAGGATCTGAATTTTGTGTCAATTTAAAGTTATAATTATTGTTTTTATTTTTATATCATACTATATTTTATGCATAATGAATGATTTGTAATAGCAATTCAATGTAAAATGTTTGTCACAATGTGCTGAAAGGATATGATTGCAGTTAGAGTTTATTTTTAATAAATAAATAAATATTTTGAATCAACCTTATTTCCATGATATTTTTTAAATCATTGTATCCCTCCTCTTTAGCCACAATGACAACACACGGTGTCTTAGAACAGAAAGAATAATGATCATAATAAAAATATATACAACTTGAACTTACCACAGCAGAAAAAATAAATTAGAAAATGTTAGAAATCACCCCTCAGTGCTTTTAACAATGCATTGTATTTTTCAGAAGCAGTATGAATATGCATAAAGGATAAAAGTCAGTGGTATTCCTCTTAAAGCAGCACATAAGTTAAAACAGTTCTTTGCATGTGAAAACACAGTCACCCAGTTCCCAGTTTTAGTCAGCATGAGAAACAAGTTACCTGCCATGTAATCACACTGTCACTGTCTGTAAGGCAAAGGGTGTGTTTGCTCATACAAATACTGGAAGTGGCTTTATGGACTGTCTGTGTTTGATGTGTAAACAGTTGTCACATTCCCTTGGCATGTTGTCATTTTCTCATCATGCATTTGCATCTGGGATTGATCACAATCTAAAGCTGAGGCAATAGTATATAGGTAAATAATTGATTTTTACAAACAAACAATAAAGTTTCTATTTTATGTTTCATTTTGGCATTTTAGCATATGAACTGTGAAAAGGCACAAACCTAGAGAGAATGTGTGTCCTGCTATTTTAGCACACAACCACACATTATTATATGGTGAACCATGATTGTACACTGACCTGTAAAGATTTCCATGTGTAAGATATGAATAAGATATATATACTCGAGGATATACACATAAACCACTGTTCCATGATTTAAAACCATCACACAGTGAATGCCCTAAAAATCAATTGCAAAAATCCCGACTTGCACTTTAAAAAACAGTAGGCCAAAACATAATGTTCTTTTCTGCCAGAATTTGCCAACTCCCCTTCTACAGCCAACAGCGGTGATGATGTTGCACCATCCAAAATGGACTATAATCAGTGTCTGAGGGTAGTCTGGCACTAAAAATGTTTTTCAGATTTTACAAGTTGTTTATACATATTCCTGTCCAAGTTACTGGTGGTCTAATATGTCAGCAGTTACATGCTAAAATACTTAAATCAAGAAGAAAACCACATAGACTCTGGGTTTGTTCTGTTGTTGTGAATCACATTGATACATAGACTCAATCACAACATCCCTTTAACTTACACATAGCCATATTCTCACCCACTCTCAGAGAGCAGTCCAGAGCACCTCTGCCACAAAGACTGAAGGAGGCTGAAGCAGGTGTTTTATCACTAAGTGCATGCAGTACATAAAATCAGCAGATTATGTTAAATTAGTTATTATGTTAAAAAGTATTATTTAAGTCAAGAGTGCGGAACTTCAAGTGGAGCAATACCTCAACATCTTACATCTGACAGAAACTCTAAAAGAAAATGTATAAACAGGCATGAAATGTAAACGTAAGTGTCAGGTGTATCATGTTAGTTTGTTATCAGGCTGCAATGACATTTCTGCAAAGCAAGCTGAGAACTTGTGTAACGCCTTCACCAAACCTGTAAGACTCTCGACCTCATACATTACAGCTGTACCTCATCTACATTAGGCCTACTAATCTCTGTGGACTGAATCTCCATTCTAAATCAAAAATCCCTCTTGTCTACTCTCAGTTGCTTAAAGGATGAACATTTTAATAGTTCAAGAGTTTGAAAACAAACGTGAAATGATTGTGTGTTGTGATAAGATTGTTGAAACATAAGCAACGCACATCAGAATATATAGTTAATATTAATAGATAATATATAAAATAGGTTTATCTGCAGATTTGATTTTGACCCACCACAGACACACTAATCAGTACAATACATCTCACAGACTCACTGCAAAATCTATTATATATCAATACCAGTCATGACCATCAAACAGAACTATGAGAAACTCACTTAGCTAAGCTAATTAGCTTTAGGGATTTTTTAGCGTTTTCTTATACCTAAGGGCATTGTTTAATAGTGAGTCAGTAAATGTCAGATATAGCTCTCTCCATTCATCCGTTATTGGTCAGAAACCTTACTTTATCGAGGCCTTCAGGTTTGATAAAGTCCAGGTATTGGGCACCCCCTTCTGGGGTGACGGTGAACTGTTCTAAAATGAATTAGTTTCAATACATCTTCGCTTTTCCAATGGAATAAGATGATTGCAGAACAAAATAATGGTAATACTTGACTACACGGTACATAAAATTCTGAGTAGTTACCGAAGAACAAGTAAAGAACTAATCGGAAACTAATTAATGAATAGCATATCTGGCTCTTTACTTGCTAAATGCTCCACTATGTTTCCCGAGCTAGTCGCTAACTTTGACAGTTTGACTGTTTGTAGTTCCTGAATAATCCTGAAAGAACTGTATAGTAGATAATAAGTTACTTGAGACTGCCCGATACTACGCAACCTAACTGTGTCCCAATTCAGGGGCCACCTCCTTCAAAGGGCACAGCCTAATGAGGTATGATGTTTGGTGAACTGAAGGCTTGTGAGCTGAATTTTCACCCTAAAATGTGACTGTTGGATTCACCACAGCATCGTTGCAAGTTCCTGCTGCTCACAGAAACACAAACCAATGGAGTGTTAGAGCAGTCATCTTCAAAAATGGCCGAGATGCCCAACAATGTGGTACACATCTACAAGTTCCATGATAATTGCTTTTGTAGTATGAGTGGTAAGATTTTGCTTCATTGGCAATTAGCAAACCCTGCACACATTTGGGGATGCAAAGGATACACTTGTTGGGCAAATAAAGGGCACATTTCCTAGCAGCAATTTGAAAGAGCCTTTGAAATGGCACAACCTGTTGTGATGTATTTTGACAGGAAATGTGGACATTGAAGGAGGCAGTCCCTGAACTGGCGCAGAACAAACTGGCTGGTTTTTGAGATGTCCTCCCTGGGTTTTCTGTCAACACCCCAATACAATGGAAGTGTATGGAATTTTGTTTGTGGTGCTAAAAGCATTTTAAAAAAATGACATATGGAAAAACTCAGAAAAACTCAAGATGTCCTTCCAAAAACAATGTCCTCGATACTAAGGATATTTCCCAAACATTGATGTAAACAGTTTTGATTATAGCTACTTTCTATCAAAGAAATAGTCTAGTTTTCTTCTAGCAGAAACTAAAAGTAGTGAAAACGCTCCACAGTGATGCCTGTGGATTATTCAGAGTAACCAGGCCACTGTTTCTGGAAAATGACATAGATATTAACTTCTTAAACTATTTTTTTTAATGCTTTGAGTAACACAAGCAAATTTCCATTTACTTCCATTGCATTTTGGGTGGTGGCAGATTTTATAGCAGGAGATCTTAAAACTACAACTTGGGCAAATAAAACCAAGACTATCTGCCTGGTTCAATACACCAGGGGGTAAGTGGGTAAATATATTTTTTGTGATCTGTGATTTGCAATCTGTGCTTTCGCGTTTATTGCAACTCGCAATGTCTAGATGCGCAGCGACTGGTTGAAGGTTAACAAATGTTCTTGTAAATATCTGGCAACTCCAAACATCTAAGACTGAATGATGACATGATGTGAAATCCCTCACTGGGATGTACGGCACCTCATAGCAAAAGTAAGCAGGTCACCCACCAAGGCCCATGATGTTTATGTTAGCAGAAGAACATGGGTAAAGGCTGAGTGTGTAGCAGCACATGTGATGGTTTTAGTGTATGAGGACAGTTCGGTATTAACATGTGAGCAGGGGAGTATTCTTTGACACAAGAAAGTAATTGCATTGGCCCCACTCACGGAAAATAGATAGCTGACCTACTCTGGGAAAAAAAAAAAGCCTACTGACTCACTGATATACTGACACACTGACACACAGACCCACTGTTAGCTGTGCGCCACTAAAACCCTAATCCTTCGCTCCACTCACAATCCCACAAATCCCCTTCGGAGGTTTAAGGTGTCAGTCAGACTCGTCCCCCCGCTGTGTCATGACAGGACAACCTGAGAAAAAGCTGCTCTCACACTCTCTCCTTTCAGTCCTCAGGTAAACCGTAAACAAGTGTTACGTTGATTGTTTAGCTTAGTGCATTCAGACCTGTATCTGTTATATGACCACATATGAAAGTGGCCTAAATCAGAATTAAAAATATCAGATTCTATGTGATTTGTGCTGTTCACAATGTTATAAAAAAAAACCCAAAAAAAACAGATCTGAGTCACATATGAGCAAAGAAGTCGGATTTGGGCCACTTTTGCCTGCAGTCTGAACGTAGCCAAACATTCTGTAATGATTATTTGCCATATAGTAATAATGCTATGACATGTGTTTGGGGATTTGTGCTATTAATATGTACAGCAAATAGGGAAAATTCTTAAACGGTGAGCCTGGTTTTGATTGCAAAAGTACTGTCAGTCAGACTCACTGTTGACTCGGTCAAATCAAATCCCTAAGCAGAGGACAGATCAATTATTCAATTAGCAATCTGAGATGTAGGCTAGCCAACTAAGTGAACAGAATGCACTGTACACAAATAAATGTGAAGTATAGCCGACTGCTTAGATATTTCCACCAAGATACCTCTATGGCTGTCTCCCATTACAGTTAATGCTGTTATCTAGTTTGAATGTATGTGCTTCATGTCAGGATTTTCCCCAATATTTATCTACCGGGCAATGTTAAAGTTATATATCCTATCCCCTCCTGTATCCAACCTGTAAAAGAGAAGACTTTATAGAAAACATAATGTGATAGAGAATATATTATTAACTTGTTATAATTAAATAAAGCCTACATTATACCTATATGTATTCAGTTGGTCTCACTTATTAATTAGGTGTCCCAAAATGCTATTTTTTTGGACTTTCATACCTTAAGAGCCATTTCAAAGTACCTAGATCTGTACTGTTGACTGCATTCTTGCTCCAATGTACGTGGCACTTCAAATAACTTCTAAATCCACAGGATGATCCCATTACGACAGACCTACTTACCTGTTATGTGTTACATCAGAAGTGCCCTGTTACAGAACAACATCCGGCATACTTAATGTGAACTCAGGTAGAGCTTTACTTTTGACTTAGCGTCCACTGCTAAATAGGTCATTTGATTTCAGTGGTCTTCCTTTGACAAATTAAATAGCAACTACTAGAAAACCTGTCCAGTCAAATCACGGAGCATAGCATGGCATAACTCGGCATAACTCGGCATGGCAAATCCAATAACGCTGCGCTGACTTCCTGTCAAAAAGAGAATTGTTTCACATAACTCTTTAAAATATACAAAATACTTTCTACAACTTTCTACATTAACTGGTGTTGTAGAAATAACACATTCATGATTTCACCTGTTGCAATATCTTAAAATCTCATTTGTCTCAGACATTGACTACTGCTGATATATCTGTCAGCACTGTTGCTTCTTACTAGCTGACAAAAAGAAAACTACACAATGTGTAGTTGTCTTTTTTATTAAATAGCAAAATATTGCTAACTGCTAGAAATAATATTGATATATTTTTTCTTGTATAAAATGTATTAGTTCGCCTGTCTGCCAAGGCCTAACAAGCAATTGTAAGTAAATTTGCTGGTATACTGCCAATGTTTACAAAACACTTCTCAGTTTTTGCCACTTGGTGGCGTTGTTTAAATAATAAGCTTGAGGGTCACTTACTCAGATTTACTACAGGGAAAAATCCAATTAAATTGACTTCTTCTTTACTGTGATCATGCCATTTACTCCGTCACGTTTACATCCAAGAATTTCTAAATCCAAGACTGACCACTGCTTGAGACCAGCAGAACAAATATTTGAGTTGAGGGGTTGAGGGACTGCACAGTAAAGCAAATTTCATAATAATCAGTATGTATCTTGTACAAGAATTGAACATAAAGAAAAGAAAACTTGGCCATCTTGGGGATCCAAAGTAGTCAAAACATGCCATATCTGGACAAACATTTGTCTGAGGTGTCATGAAGGCCAACGTCTTGCTTCTAAGACAGCAAAGAAAGAGGTGTAAATATAGTAATAGTGAGTGCTTTTATGGTTATTTACAGTTTGGTCAGTAGAGGGCACTAGAGTTACTGTTTGGATATATGCATCAGTGAAAACTGTTGGCGATAAAGCTGAAGATGACAGCTATAGTTGTAGACATGAAGTTCCACATAACATCTTCTCTCACATACTGTGTATGATTACAAATGTGTTGACTGAACTTTTACTGATGCCACTAACAGGACCACCTATATTCACATGTATCAGTATGTCAAACAGCGCTGTTACACACTATCCATATTTCACAGGTATTCTAGCCTATTGCTGAGCAGAAATACAACTAATGTTTGGGAATACTGATCAGGGCAAGTACTGGAACTGATTATCAACAGTGGCCATGAGGCACATTTTAAAATGAGAAAGGAAAGAGACCCCAAACTCCTGCACCAACATTTTATTACCACTGTGAATTGGACTTCAGTCTATGCAGTAGCAGAAGTATCCTTGGATAATAGAGGCCTACTTTGACCTCTGTTTTTCATATGTTTGTGTTGTGAGCTTGTTTTTTGTTGGTTATACTACTGTAAAACACATAGAAATGAGATGATCTGGGTGTCCATACAACTCACTGACTTGTTTCTGAAGGGGTCATGAGCATGTAAGAGTAGTCCATCTGGGTATGCCAAACTCAGATTTTCTATTCAAACATGCTGACTTTGTTTTGCTAGTGGTTAGGCAGTAGCATCTGGCTTCCAAGCCTCTGCTTGTTGCTAAAAACTTAATTGGATTATGTTTCTGCTGTCTGTCTTTCTTATAATAATGATATATGGACATAGAGAAGGGAGAGAAGTTTGCTAGATCAACAGAAGTAAATCAAGAGGTTCTGACAGTGTCAACAGTGCCCTTGCAAATATCTATATTTTAAGTTCACAGGATCCTCTAGAAATACGCATTGTCCAGAGCTGAATAGTGAGGCAGAGGGCTTTTTAAATGTTTGGAGCAGGTTAGGTGTCAAAGATGCCATCGTGTTGTAGGACCTGTTTACAAGTAAGCTATTTTGTGAGACTGAAAACCTAGGCTTAAGACTAGAGGTGCAGAAGCTCACTAAAACACTACTTTTGCCTTGTCAGAAAGGTCCCAACCATGCAGCTTCCAATTTGAGTGGTTTGACAAAAAAAAGAAAAACTGGATTCCTACAAGTGAGCAGATTTCACAATACTTGCCTACTCTCAAAAGAATGAAAACTCAACTCATCTCCAGCCTGAAAAAATGCAGGATACTAAGAATCCTTGGTAAGCCCTAAGCCTAAGGCAAGTCAGAGTTGGCGCCTGAGTCTCTTGAATAAACATATCAAAACATGTACATTTTAAATGCCTAACAGCAATATCATACTGCAATATTTTATAACTACCATCTAGAGACAGGTTTATGCTACTTGGAGCGAACAGCACTTACCTGATAGCTGCAGCCAGTTTCAAGAGACAGTCCCACACTGTAGATTGTCTTTGGCACTGCCTGGGTCTAATAAATATGACATGACAAAAGATATATTGCAGATAACAAGCTAGACAAAGATATGAAAAAAAACCAAGAGATATACAGCTCAGTTTCCCAAGCAACACGTCTGCCACTTGGAGACACGATAAGAAGAGGATACCGCATAAATAAGGTATCCAAAGAATAGGGTATACCTGATGACCTGATGATGTTGGGCTATGATCAAACTAGGTGCTAACTTGCGAGATATCTTAACTGTAAATGTGGCTCCTGATACAATGGCTATTTACAATTTGTAGATAAGGTTGCAAACAGTCCAATAAAGAAAGCTAAAACATTCACAACAGACAAATGTACACTGTCCTTGTTTGGTTCTTGCATTTCTTTAGTTGAGAAGCAGCTATGAATCTTGGACATGTTGGCCAAGGAATTTTTTTGTTTACTTAACAGAAGTGAGTTTTGGTGATGTGGTGACCACCTGTGACTATTTGATGGACGTACATACCTTGTTTTAGCATCTCTCCAAGACTCAGAGACGCACCGACTTGTCTTGTCGATATGTGGGGAAGAAAAGGACTGGAGGTACCAGGAGATGGAACCTTGGACAAGTGCTCCAGAAACATCCACCAAGATTTTCCTGAATAAGTTTGGGGCAGTGCAAGAGACAAAAACAAAGGAGAACATAAACATGCATTTTCAAAACACATATCGAATGTGCCCAACAACCCAGATAGCCAAAATGGCTTGGTCCAACAATGGCTGATGAATGACATTCCTGAATCGTCCCAAGTACACTTGTCTGATTCCAGGTGGCCCAAACCTAGCCCAGGTGCTGCTGTGGAGAGTTCGTTCACAGCCCAAATTGTCCCAAGCCTGCACCCCCAAAATCTTGCCAAATCTGGCACCAATATTCACTATGTGTCTGAGTTGGCTGGGTTGAGTTTGTGCACTGCAGAATTCAGTCAAGTGTACCAACAATCCGCCCGATTCACATTGCAACAATGGTCAACTCTGTCAAATCTGTTTGAATGTACATCATGCTCAACTTCAAATGAGTATGTCCAACGCGATGCCACTGTTACGTCAATGTCATTTGTATTTGTAAACACATTATTTGTACCACCAATTTTGGCTAGATAAGGAGAACAAAGGTACATCTACAGAGATTCAACTATGCAGATTCCCTTACCAAACATTTGGAGTCAGTGACATTATTCCTTGCTACCTTCCCAACCAATTGTGTTTCGCCAAGCAGTGCCTGGCAAATATTTTGTCTCTGTGTCACCTGGGCATCCCTCTACACTCTGACTAGTGATGGGAATTACGCTTCATTGAAGGGCGCCGAACCTTATGGCTCCGTTCCTTTTCGAAAGCCGTTCAAAAGAACAGTTCATTGTTCTTTTATCTTTTTTTAGTGGGCCGTTCGTGAACGTAACGTGAACGTAACATCACTAAATCTGAATTCTCACCAAATTTTTTTTCAACTGAATCACTGTAGAGCTGCATGTCTTCATGGGATGTGCAGTTCTCTCATACGATCCTGTGGAGCCTGTAAAAATTTGTAAATAAAAATTCTAAAAGATACAACCAGCAAACACAACACTAACATATTAAATTACTGGCAAACAGTTGCTTATTTACGCATCCAGCAGTTACGGAGCAACATTATCATTCATTTGGAGTCGTGTTTCTGGCCTCCTGGTAAATGTAAGTCCAACATTCACTCTCCCTCTGTTTTTGGTCTCTACTCCCAAGGGAAATATCAGGCTCTTTAGCTGCTAAATGCTCTACTTTGTTCACTAGCTAGTTGCTAACTGTCGGGGTTTTTAGGGCTTTTTCACTAAAACCAACTGCATGCTGCAGGCGACATCAGCACTGATCAGAGCGGTATGAGTGAATAAAAACAGTTAAGTAAAGTTGCAGGCCAGAAAACCAAAACAATTAGCTTATTGCATGTACAGGAACCGTTGTATAATGTCGCAAAGAGAATCTGTAAAAACTGTCAGGACATAGTAACCTTAATATATTTGTGTCATTTCAGAGCAATTCATTGTTGGAAAACACATGTTTTAGTTGCTTTTAGGACTGTTTTTTGGGAGTGGTCAGTGACAATTGAGGCAAATAAAAATTACAGAATACAGAAATAAGACGAAACCCTAAAGCCATTACGTGTAGAGTTTTTAATGTGTTTACAGAATATTTCAGATATTCTGATAATGGTTTTGAAAAATGGGACAGTCCTAGCAAAAATTGGTGCACACTTTGTGTTTCTTTCAGCCCATTCATCTCAATGACTGGATCTGTGGGTGGGAGAGGTCTGCCACAATGTATTTTTTGGTGCTGCCATTAGAGGGAGCCAAATTCTGATTTTGTTTTAAATTCTACACACAGCGGCTTCAAAGCATCTGTGAAAACGATCGGAAAAAATAATCCCGGTATATTTGGAAATGAAACTTTTCAAATAGTCCCTGACCTTGAGATCTTCAGCTAGGATTAATAATAATTTCCATTGGACCCTTTAGTATTTGAAGCCCAGTATCTTTAAAGACAGGTGGGTTGTGAGGAAGTGTTTCAATGAGAACAGGGGCTGCTGGATTTAAATAGTTCATGATCCAGCAGGAGCTTGCATCAGCACAGCTCAGGGAATTAATGTCACAGTCCTTGGTGTTCCACCTTAACCCTCACTCAGGTGTTACCACACACAGTTTCCTGTGGGGACCTAATTCTGTCAAGAAAGAGAATCCATCCAATCAGGTTATTGTATGCCAACTTCTAATGTGACAGTTTACAGAGTTTTAAGTGTATGCTGGATAAGATTAAATGAGTAAATGACTCTGTTTATTATTTACTTCATTTACTTAAATGATGGATGTTGCTTTAGCCTGCATGACCTAATTATCACTATAAATGATGATGATCAATAATCACAGTCATTTCTTAAGATTCTGATGTAAAAAACAAAACTAGGTGTACAGACATTAGTTACCTTTAGCATAGTTAAATTAGGTCATATTATTTTCATCTTTTGGATTAAAATACTGTTTAGAATAAATAAAAGTTTTTACTTTCAACTGCAATATACACACAACAATGGATATAGGATAATTGATCATTGATTTTCTTTTATTGATTGAACTCATAATCTGCCTTCTGACCATGGCTAGATGGCGCACATGTGAACACAAAAACCAGAATATAGCATATAAATAGAAGTTTACTGTAAGTTTGCACATTACATTTTATTGCATACATACCTACCTGAAGACATGAAGAGTCATTAAATATGCCTCTCCTGTCACACACAACAGTATTTACTGAGGTGATGTGGAATCTTTCCAAATGATGGAGGTGGCAGGTCTGCAACGGACACATGATAATGTAGGACATGTCTGTAAACAGATGTAAATATATGTACAGAATGAGTAAACAAAACATAACATTTTGACATTTGACTCTACAATGATGAAAATCCAGGCTTTATGTATGCAGTAAATGTTTTATATTAATTCACTTCCTCCACTTTAGCACTTACATTTGTGGTTTTCTTTGTCGTCAAGCTTCATCAAGCTGTCAGGAAGAAAAACAACAGAGAAAATCAAGAAGTGAACGCTTCAATGTGCCACATAATATACAGTATATCTATAAAAGCATACAGTATGTTTCTATACACATATTTTAAATATTATGTAAATGTACACACTGTATATGTTACCCTAAGTAATAATAACATCCTCTGTATGTTCACAGCTCTCAAATGGTTAACACTGTATAAAGGATAGTCTTGTTTTCATGCTGTTTTGGTTTGCCCTGTTCACAGGCTTGTGTTATGCTGCCCTCTGGTGACGGTGACCCAAAAGCAAAACAAACAAACAAAAAAACAGTTTTAAATGACATGTATAGAGAAACAAAATATAACATTTACATGATCATTTGCACTGGCAATCAGAACATACGTGTTATTAAATGTATTTATTGCATGTTAAATATATCTATTGCATTTACTTGATGTGTGTGTAACTATCTCAAGTTCAAGTTCAAGAGCCTTGAGCCTTAATTACATCACATTTTCTCCACAGAATCTGCTGTACTGCAAAACAGCTGCACTTACAGCTGCGTGCATTCTTGTAATATTGACAAATGCATTTTCAGTTAAAACATTTTTGAAATAATTTTACACAGAGAAATATGGCACACACATAACATATATAAAAATGGCTGTCCATCACACAGGAAAATTATTATATATGTATGTTATGATATGATATACATATATAATATGTTCTCTTTATTTTACCCATACTTAACTGTGTGATATTTCTTTATCATTTGTTTGCAACATTGCTCAAAATTGCAATGAAAATGCATAATTAAAAACCTATAAAGTGATTGAACTTCAACATGTTGCACTGTTTGAAACACACTATAACTATATTTCTATTAAAATTGATTTTTTGTCTTTCATTCATCATTAAATAATTAAAAACTAAATAATACAAATGGCAAAATGCCCTTACTCAGCCTGTCTCTTGTTTAAATTGTCTTACAGTCTAGTGTACATAATCCATTCAAAACAGTACTGGATTACAATGACTCGTGACTGGCCAGCATGTAGTACTACTATCAGATAATGCTGTAAAATATTTAACACCCATTCCATTTAAAACCTACTATTCACTGTCTCGATTGCTCAGTCATCAATGTCTATTTATTTGAAGTAAAACTTCCTTGTTAATAAATCAAATATTCCACCATTTCACAAATATAGAAGAGATGCTCAGTCCAGAGTAACTTCACAATGTCAGGAGAACAGGAGCTGCCTTGGATGATAGGAGCAAGCGTGCTTTTTTTAGAGTGGAAATGTTTTCATTCATTCAATTCATTTATTCATAAAAAGTCCCTGCAATCTACATCATGAAAACTCCAGGCCATTAAACACACTGTGGAAGTTTAATACAATAAAGATATACTGAATTAAAGTAAAGGCAAAGGGATATTTAATTGTGGGTAAACTGGGGGAAACAAAGCTGTGGTTTGTTACTTTAACAACTCGGTGTGTATCACAGGATCTAACTGTATTCACCTGCTGTACTTAATAGTGTTAATTTTTAATTATCTTCATCTTTATCATTTTTAAACATTCATCACTTGTGAGACAAATATATACAGTAGTATGTTAAGTGCCTACTTTGAGGGATCAAAATGTAGTCCATGTTCAGTTAGATCTAGGTTAGAAGTCACCAGCATTACTCACTTCCCTTATGTTGACATATATTTTCCAGTTTCAGGGCATTTAAATTAAGGACATGGCATGAAATTTAATCAAAAAGTTAAAATATAGGCAGCAAATATGTTTGTCTATCACAGTAGAAGTAATGTCTTTTTTGGATTACTTTGGTGCAAATCTCTTAAAATGCAATAATGTCACAATTCAACTGAACAAATGCATGCTAGAAATGCTATAAAACTGGATGTGGTAGCATACTGAAGTTACCCTGTACAACCCTACTTTATAGGATATGCATCACAAATACTGTACATGCTGCAACTATCAAGTGATCATGCAAATTTAATAACTTTAAATTTGTGCATGCATTGCAAAAACAGTTGCAGTAAATGCACAGTGCATTAGATTCCTTGATAAACTGCAATAAGATCTCTGTGCAACTCTTACCTGTCCACCCTGCAGTGACTGAGGGTACACAGCATTCATGCAGACCTGCTCCTCCTCTTGTTTATCCCCTGCAGTCTCTCCTCTCCAGTTTTCCTCTCTTCAGTGTGCAAGGCCTGAGGTGAAACCCTGTGCAGGCAGAGATCACCCTTATATGTAGTACCTGCAGCAGACCCCGGGCCAATGGGAAGAAAACATGTGCAAAGGGCCATCTGCAATGGAAAAACAAATCCTGTAAAAGATTTTGTGGATTTTGCTGCACGGGGGAATGGTGTCCAGCTGCCCTGAGTCTTAGTGACAGATGCTTTCTCCTTCTCACTTGGCTAACACGCACGTTCCTCTGTATCCTCCAGTGGCCTTAAATACTCTAAACCTGGATGCTCCTTTCTTTAACTTTCAGCAGAGAGTGAATTATGCTTTTTCTATTGTTACTATTGTGTTTAATTTAGCAAGCTAAGGCACTGTTTACGCTTCATGTCTGGCAAGAATGGGAATATCTCAGCTTGTCATATCAATGTATATAACTCGGCAGCAGAGTAAGTAAAAATATATTTCAGAAGTGCAAGTGATCACCAATACCACCTAATGGCTTCTACTGATTAAGGACAGTGAAAGGTTTTCTGATAATGTGCTTAGGCCAGGTTTCAAGAAAAAAAGTGATAAGCAGTAAAGCAAGAGCTCATTTCCAGCTCAACTGCTGTCACGTTCACTTGAACTGAATGTCACGGCCAAAAGCTTTTGCTCTGACTTACCAACATTACTTACCTTGTCTCTAATCCGTCTAGTGCTGTAAGCCCTCTATGGGCTTTGGAGGTAGACATCTGTAAATTTTATTTCTGTCCCATTCACCTTTCCTCTCTAGGCTTCATTGAGACATGCATGTGGCCTCTCTCTAATAAAAGCATAGCATAGAAAACGCAACAATCTCACTTCTGGCTAATTATCCAAGGAAGCACTGCTAAAGTTGCTGTTTGATTTTTGTTTCTGCATTAAATTGCATTTGGTTCAGTACTTTAAAGCTGCAGCAATCAATATTTATTAACAATAAATCAACTTATTAAGTGTAATATAAAGGGAGTGGCTCATAGTGAGAATTATCACCTGACTTTGCAGTTCTTTTCAGCTCTACAGAGACTTTTAGTCTATTTTGGATCATTATTTTGGTTTTCCGATAACCTGTCAGATTCTGTGACCTTATTAGGACTTCCAGCTATATTGCAACTGCACGTTTGTATCAAACGTTATCACATACTTTATTTTGATAGCTGTTTACCAAGCATGGTGCCTCATTAGTATTTAAATAGCATCACAATTTTTTTTCTGTGACCCTAGAGTATTAACTTCATGAAAAATACTAAAGGGGTTGACCAGATATGAACAGGCGTGGGGTAAGTGATCTACAGACAGACCTGGCCCACAGCTTCACCATAACCATCTTGGGCTCACTGGATTTGCTGCTTCACCTCTAATCCCCTCCCATTGATAATCTTGAGTGTGTTGGAGTCTCTCTGCAGTCAGATGAAGCATACGGCTCCAGCATCTGCGGGCCGATTTACATCCAAGAACTCCCCGCTTGGCTGCTACAGCCGCAGCTATATTAGGACTAAAGCCCATGACTTTCATTGACAAAGTCTGATTTAACCACTGCCTCGGTTCAGGTCACCAACTGTTAAGTTAATTTTTCTTATAATTAGTACTGTTAGATCCCTTTATATTTTATTTTAACAATGTGTTTTACAATGTATGTAACAACAATAACAGCTGTTATATAAACTTAATTTTGTGGTCCAGGTTGGTATAAATATTAAAGATGCTCCTTTAGCGGGTCAGCTGTAAAAACACGCGTTTTTCTACTTAGTATTGTGGTTTTTTAGTACACGTGCCAAGATTTTGAGATATTCATCTGTACTTTCTACCGAAAAAAATGTCCCTATGAAAATTATTATGGAAGTGTGCTGATTATCCTGAACACGTAAAGACATGTTGTATGTCATTTTTTGTGCTCAGCAGGACCACAAATGTAATTCCAGTTGCCGTCATTGTACTGGGGTGATGGCAGACGTTTCAGAGGTGGATATCTCAAAATCTCAACACATAAAAACAAAACTATCTGCATGGCTAAACACTAGAGGTAAGTGGTATTCTTAATATGGGTGATTATAAATACAAGAATTCCAAATCTAGATATTTTTGTCTTTGTGGAGAACAATCTCTCCAAGCTGACAGAGTTGTCTGGAGACAACAAACACAGAGACGCCCCCAGGCAGTTACAGACTGCATGTATGCTTAACATTATTTACATAATTTAAGTGTCACACCTGACTCACACTCTCTGTACCAGCGGCACCAGTTCAACACAAAGTGCGGCCACCAACATGCTGTACATGCCTGGTAAACACTCTTCATACTGTACAAATTACAAATGGCAGACGCAACACTAGTGGAACTTTTCAAACTGCACGTTAACCACAAAACAACAGCATGATCTCCAGCTGAAGTGCCAACACCACAAATACAGACAATCAGTGATGAATAACACAGACAGAGGTAATAACACTGGAGCCGGCTAATGTCTTAAACCACACTCAACCCCAGTCTGGAAAAAAAAAATACACATGAGCCTAAAACTGAGAATGAGCTATAGCAACACAATAGACGACACATAATAAATACACAGAATTATCATAAAGTATTGCCTTTTTTTTCAATTTGGGATGAACTTGAGTGCAAGTCATGCCAGCCGCAGACAGTTCATCATTCAAAACATTTAAGAGGGCAATAATTCATTGATCTACTGACCTACTGCAGGAACAGTGGTGTCTGGCACATGCCGTCATGTGGGACGGAGCTTCAGCAAACAGATATAACCATTTCAGCATCACCATTAAGGAAAACAGGGACACAGTTTCAGAAAGACTGGCTGTTATTGATCTCTACTGTTGGCAAAGGCATGAAAGCAACACCCAGAGGTCACGGGCAGCCTAACAGTGAAGTCACATTTTCCCACCAGATCTTCAGGTGAAGAAGGTAACCAATCAAAGCCAAAATCCAAACAGAAACACTTGGTGAAGAGGGACCATGATCGCTATGCCATGATGGAGACTCACGCTTCGTCATTTGTTCTTTTGTGACTTCACTGAGTGGACATTAAATTATAATGTGCAGCGTCATTATATACACAGAGACTGGGAAACCAATTAATACTACAATGGTGGAATAATACTAACTGGCCCCAGGTTCTCTATGTGTCAAATACTTTGTCATAATTGGATTAAACACAGATGTATACATGAACATGCACCATGCATGTATGAGAACAATTTAGACTGAAATAGTTCAGGTGTTAAGACTGCATTTTGGCACAGGGCTCCACTAAAAGATGGCCACAAGTTTGGGTATTGCAAATGCAAGACCTGCTTTAGTTGATACTTGAGTGGCACAAATTTTAAATGAATTAAATTATTGACACACAGACGTTAGGACCCTGGGAGTCTGGGGTTTTAGCCCACAGTCTCCTTGAATCCAAGCCTAAATTTATACACATTTTTCAAGAAGTGACTAACTACATGGCACCGCACTTGTATTTTATTGTCAAATGTGATTAATATTCTTTTTTTTTTTTTTGTATATATCCCTGGCATAATCAGCTTTGTTTGTACATATATAACATTAATGTATGGTCTCTATATAAAACAGAAATCAAATGTAGTAGACCTGTGGCACTGGTCCTGGTCCTGGTGCTGCAGACTGAACTCCAGTCCAGGTTTTGTGGTGGATTTTACTGGCAAGGCGCAGCAATCTGCAGCATCCCCACACGTAGCCAGCCACACACGCTGTCCGAGAAGCTGCTATGAAGTTACACCATTAAAGTAAACAAAAACATTTATAGATAGATTATCCCAATTACTAGATAGGAACGCACTTTATATAGACACAGCCATGTCCATACAAGTATTTTATAAACATTTGCATGCTGTAATGACTTAAATATAAGTTAACTGTATCGCAAAAATGTATTTGCGTTTACTTACAAAGAGGAAAAGGCGAGAAACTGAACATACATCAGCTTGGGTGGATGATCTGTGGTGCATGTTAACTTTAAGGGGAAAACTGAAGCAGCGTGGTCCTTTTTTAAGAAAAACAAAAAGTGAACTTCCTGTTTCGGGGTGGTCCACAGACTGTGGAGAAAGGGAGGGAGGAGGGAGGAAGGGAAGGGGGTGCGCATTCCCACATTGGCTGTGCAACCAACTCCAGGGCGCTTTGCGGGACTCCATAGCCGAACATGGGGTTCAGTTTTGTCACCGTTTGCGTAAAGTGACTCTGAAGAAAAAAAGCTATGGAAAGGCGCTTCTGAAACAGGATAAAGTGTCGCTTTCTGTGTAGAATTCAGTCATCTCCATCCGAGTGCGTCTGCCAGAAAGTAAGAGAGAAAGAGAGAGAAAGGGGAGGCTTTACTTGAAACTCAGACTTTCACAGCCCTTGGACACTCTGAGCTCTTCCAAGGACTCTGGGAATCAAGTCAAAAAGTTTCATGCTGAATATTCCTGCATTAACCTGAGGTAAGTAGTGCTGATGATTCATACTTGAAATCTTGAAATCACAGGCGACCATTGATAAATAACAAATTACAAGTTTATTCGTGGTTGGAAAGTTGCGTTTAATTATTCGGCACTAAAATAATTTATTTCATACTGTCTGAAGTGGGAATAAACGTGTAATTGTGCTATTAGTGATGGAATAGTAAGTCCTCTTTTGGCTTTATCTCTTCAGGTGATTGTGCGTGACTTTTACGCTTTGGAAGCATTGACTTAAATTAATTAGGCTGGTTTACATTTCCTGTACACTCCAAATTTCAGTAATGGAGCTGCACAATATTTCTACTAACCGACCAAAATGTGTAACGCTTCAGCGACTGTGATACGCCGGTTTTTGTGGATTCATTCACTTGGTTACTCCTCATCGCAAAGTAGCGTTGGTCCTGTCTTTCTATCAATTTGTGGAGATGTGAAGAATATGCTGGCACGAACAAATGTTTGTCAGAGTGTAGCCTACACACCAGAAAATGTAAGTTTTCCTGCCTTTACACGTTCATCTCTTGGGGAAGTTCTTCTTTCAGGGGTCTGACTACAACAAGCACAGTTTAAAATCATCTGGCACAGCCAGGGTTGCAAGGCCACCCGAGAACAGCTGTTTCTTGTAACCTGAAATACTTGAGGTGCCAATATCCTTTCCAAATGTGAGTTTCTGTCAGGTCACCCACAAAACAACATCATCCCTGAGCACTGTGTGAGGCTTCAGGAAGCAGAAAGCTCCTGTAAATGCCCCATCAACTGTTTGGTTTCCTGACATGTGCTGGCTGAATATCTCTTTCTTTCTTTTGAAAGAAAAAAAAAAAAAAAAACATGCATTGAAGGCTTCCATGATCTGTCTCTAATCTGAGACAGATTATTGAAACTAATCTAATTATCTCTATAAGAGGCGACTGTAGCTGTTAATGTGGGAAGATTAGGCTGCTGGTCTTCATGTAGTGGCCCTGGACTGAAGAGCGTCAACACTGGACTCAATAGAACAGCCAAACACTTATTTATTCCAAAGTGACAGTGAGAAGTGCTAAGCACACAAACTCACAACCTCCCTAAACAGTATTTGCACAGACACACTCACATGCACATACAGAGAGTGTATTTGTAAGCCACAAAGGGTCTTTAGTAGATCTCCACAAACATGAGATGGAAAGACAATGATTTATTAGGAAAATGTGGATTATCTACCAAATAATTGTTATGTTATGTATTGTTTTAATTGATTACACTGGACAAGAGGCAAAAAAAGTATGGTCAGCGGATGTTTTGCAAAGACTTAAGTTTAACTTGTGTGAGCTGGAAAACAAGCACCTCAGACATTTAGTTTGATTACAGGAAGACAGAAAATATAACCAAGTAAACATCCCAATGCAGCGTGGATTCAGCTTTTTGAATGTAATCCATTACAGAGGAGCACTCGGACCCTTCTCAAGGTTGAGATGGGGGAGAGTTTCTAGGGGAGGAAAGTGCACTTGTCCTTTGGCCACGTGTGAAAAGCTCTGCAGGGGAGCTTCCTCACCCTCCCTGGTCTTTAGCAAGTGTGTTAAGGCCAAAAGGCTCCTTAATGGGAATGCTCTTAAACAAATAGACCATACAGGAAGCAACTGTCCTCTTATCCAGTCACAGGAGAGTACTGATCTGGTTTATCACAACCCTATCAGAGGGGTGATAAGTCTCTATCAGGCTGCAGACAATTGAATTTAGTGGAATTAATTCCTTCTCCCATTAGGCCGGTATAAAACAGGTAGGTAGAGGATTTTAAGGTGGATTGCATGTTTAATCTGTGCTCCTAATGTACACTTATTTAAAGCAGGGGCAGTTTGAGCGAGAACAGTTGTTCGTTAGGAGACTTGTGAGAGCAAAATCTGGAATATGAAGTATGTCAACATGGACTCTTCGTGGCTCTCTCTGGCATAAATGATGTGGACAATGTGTTTAATGTCTGCGTTGGCACAATTGGCTGCCAGTTTCGTGACACACGGGTACCCAGAGGCAGGCAGCAACAAGTGCTGTGTTTTTGTCCAGATTCCATTTTGGTCCGCTCAGCAAGAAACGTGTCACGTGATGCCTGCAACCCCCTCCTCCCCAACACCCTCCTCCCACCTTCCAGGGAGAAGGGGGGGAGGGAGAGAGGGGGAGAAAGACCACCCTCACTGGGATCACAGCCCCTCAATCAGGCCCTTTCACACCCTGTGAACCTGAAACAATCAGGGTTTAATAGCAGCTGTCTGTCTGTGCCGGCCCTGGCTAAAACCATGTAGGCTCACAGTGCCGAGCCGATCGGCTTCGGCAGCAGAGAGAACAGAGTAGACAGGCCTGGGGATGCTCCAAAGGACACATGAGCAAAAACACACACACAGACACACTCAAACACTCTTTTTCTGTCTTTATCCCCTGCTACTCTTTTCTCTCCTCATCTTCTAGTTTTCCTGCCATACTTCAAGGCTCTTGAAGACATGGCCCGCTCCCTCAGATCCCTGATGTCTGGGTATTTGAAGGTTATTTTGGTTCATCGGTTTGAGTTTGTGTTGTTTTCAAAACTGCTGCAGGGCTTTATTCACGTTGTGTGTCGTCATTCGTGCTCATTGAGACCGGAGTGAATGGATTTTGGTCGTGGTTGTTGTTTTGGTTATCACTGAGCCAAACCTTATCCCATCGGACCAATCTGAATACCACAACAAGAGGCCACAGTGATCATGTGTGCCAGTAATCTGTATTCACTGTCGTATGTCAGATTGCACTAATGATTTCATTAAGTTTCCTTTAGAGAATCCCTCTTCCTAGCGATATAACATTGAGCACATCAAATGATGCTCAAATGAGAATGAATGAATGACACCAGAGGGCAAAGGCATTAAACACTTTGGAAAGCTTGAATCGCATTAGCCAAAGGGCACACATAATAGAAAGGGGAAATGTTGCAGTCATGGGAAATATTCTGAAAATCATTGTTCATGGTGACTTGGAGCTTTCCCACCCATTAAAAGGCATATCAGACAAACTGGGGCAGTGGAGATTTAATTAAATGATCTACAGAGACGATCAGTTCAAAGCAATGGAAAAATGAGACGTCGGCTGTATTAGATGTAATTATTTTAGTGGATGGGTGATGGGAAGTTTAAGCCACAGTGTTGACTGGACATTCCCTGCTAACGTTGGTTGTTCTGGGAAAGCAGGATTCCATAACTTTCCACTGTTTTCTGGCATTTTATAGACTAAACTATTAATCGATTAGTTGAAGAAATGGTTAATCAAAGACGGAAATAATCGTTAGTTGTTGCCCTAATCTAATTTTAGAAGTACATGTGTTTCTGTTTGGTATAATCTCATTGTGCCAAGAGGCTCATCAGCTGAAAATTGAAAACAATCAGGACATCCCATAAAAAAAAAAACTGTGTTGCCAGAGAGAACATTGATATTGGATGATTCTGCAAAAACCCTGCATAATGTTCAATGACAACTAAGGCAGGGTTAAAGTTAACAAAAGATTGTGGTTATGGCAAATAAAGTGTGGTTAAGGTTAGGCAACTAAAACACTTGGTTAAGTTTAGGGAAATATTGTGCTCTTTGTTTAATGCATAAAAAGTGACTTGGAGCATGAGACAGGTCAAGTTTACTTTATTAATATTTAACCGAAACCATGCTTCTTCCTTAATCTTAATCAACAAACTTTTGTTGCCTAAATTTAACCACATGCAGGGTTCAGGTTGCAAACCCCGGTCTCCGGTGTCACAGCCCTGCTCTGTGAACGCCCACCAATAACAAATCCTACGAATTCAGCACCGTAAAAAACTTCGCACTTCCCTCAATCTGTCACAGAACTTAATCAAAGCAGCAAATATGTTTTCTCTCAAAATGTTTTTGGCACATTAGTAGTATACAAACACATTTTGTGTGAGACAGCGTTGCTGATCTCCAGACCCTTACATAAAGGGCGCAGTACTTCCTACGTTGGCACTGAACTTTGCCGTTGGATGTAAATCGCGATCGTCCAATATTAACGTAATTCCTGGGATAGTGGGCTGCATATGAGGTTGGGAGCACAACACCCTATGAAACAAGGCCCGGCTGATCCTAAAAAAAACTCATCTTGGACCGACCAACCAGTCGCTTCGTCTTTCAGGGCGGGCCTGGTCCCTAATGTGGGAACACTCCGGTTTAGCCATCAACTCACTGCTCTAATGCCTTAATACTAGACATGAAAGCTCAAGTCACATGTGGAGCAGCAGGCAGCATGAAGAGTGATGTTGGTTGTATTTTACATCAAATGCACTGTTTTTGCGTAAGCCTGCGCCTGAGGGACTATGTGTGTGATATAGATTTAAGCTTGCTTCTGACTGTAAAAGGCGGAGTCCATCTCTTCCCCATCGTCCTCCTTCTTTGAATGAGGGTGGCGGTTGCTACATTTGTGTGTGTGTGTGTGTGTGTGTGTGTGTGTGTGTGTGTGTGTGTGAGCATGTGTGTAAAAGCAGTAAGGCATGCTGATTGTTAACTATCACCTCATGTGGTTGATATTAGAAATCAAACTAGTGCTAATAGGATCCAGGTGAGATTGTGAATAGCTCTCATATGCACAAACAACCCACACTGATACTTACTCATTCCCCACTGTTACATTAGCTGGGTTTGTAACAATGAGCTTGTGGTTGGGTTTTCTTTGGTGGTCGGCTGTGGATGACAGAGGCGAAACATTAGCAGCGTCTGTGGAGGAGGCAGAGAAAAGTGTGACTTTCTTTCCAGGATGAGATTCAGTTGTTTGATCAGGTTGATAAACGTGAACTCAACTGCTGCAGGTTTAAACTGGGTGCGAGTGATAACTGGATGAATTTGTTGTTTACAGGTGTGGGTTTGTGCATACGGGTTCATTCATATCATTTATATTCTTGCAAGATTTTGTACCTGTATGTGTGAGTGTCATTGGCTGTGTGTGTGTGTGTTTCACTGTGTGTGTTCTCAGCCGCTGATGACTCAACGGCGCGCTGTCCTGTCGGCAGGCAGAAAGCAAGTAGGAGGCGGTGTTTGTTATTTCACCAGGTTGCCATAGCCACGGTGCATTCGAGTGCTGCCATCATCAGTGTAATTACAACGCAGTGTCTGACAGTCATCCTTCTCATTGCCTGCGTCTCTCTGACGTCCACCAATAAGAAAAAAACTGTCAGACCAGTGTTTCCCTTGCAGCCGGGGAGGATCATCCTTGTGATATGATGAGTTTTGAAGCCGTTTGAGTTCAACACAAAAGAACAAAAAAACATCTGGGTGAAACACTGCTCCCCTTTTTTCCCTCTCCAACAAAACTGCAATCTCTCATTTTAACTTTTAAGTAGAGAGGTTAGATTACTTCTCCTTAGCAGTTTGTATGTAAGTCGCTAAATTTCCAGCGCCGTTTTATGTGATAGGCTATTACATTTTACTGCTGGAATAATTATTTCCGACTTCCACAACGAAGCGAGAGGGAGACAGAGGGAGACAGTGTGTGAGAGACGCTAAGTTGAGAAAGAGTTCAGAGGCATATCCATGTTGCGTGTGTTTATGATGAGCCTTCTGGACAACAACTCTGTTATCTGTGATGAGATAACATCCGAAAATCCTTGGCTTGGCAGATGTTCTCGGGCAACTCGCTGTTCCACATACCACAAACTCTCCTTAATGTATACAACGAGTATCTAGATATTAATCTATAGAGCAACATGAACAATTGTGATCACTCATCCAGTGGTATGTGGCATGTTTCACATTTAGACGTTAGATAAGCACAAGGATGCTATAAGATGTAGCTGCACATGAGGGCTGAGGGCTACTTGATATTTTATTCAGTACATTGACGCAGCACTAGTCGGCACCAGTGAGTGCTCTTTAGGGCTGGATACCATTTGTAATTTTTCCATATTGGTGCCAATACGATACCTGAGTTTCGGTATTGATAGCAAAGCAATACTTTTTCAATAGCTTAGTTTGGGAAATATAAACATGTTTTAACCTTTTGTTTCATTTAACAAAATATGACAAACTGCTCAGTTCACCAGCGTTGCAAAGAAACTGACAACAAGATTACGAATTTGTCCAAGAGTTCAATTACAACTTTGGATATTTGACAATTTGTGATACTCAATGTTAAGGACACATTTCAGTAGTTGCTTGAAAAGTATTGAGTTTTGATACCCAGCCATACTGTAGAGCGTAGAGGAGAGTTTGTGTGTTTTTACCTCCACCTGTGCGGAGGGTTAATGGCTGCTCAGTGATCATATAGAGATCTTGCGAAGGATAAATCGAGCAATCCCAAAATTTCCAAGCCAAAAACCAAAGATAAGATATGGTAATCCTTTTATTTATTTCCCAGACGGGAAATTCAGGTGTTACAAGAGAGTGTATTCTCAGCTGTGTAAACTTTCTGTAAGATTTGTGTAAAAAGCTATTTCAGATTATGAAATGTGAGTAAATGGAGTTTAGGTGCATTTACCCTAAACGGCACCCACAATATACACATATTCTTAATGTGAAATGAAGGACATCTCAATGTGTTCCAGGTTTATAGAGTTCCAAAAACTACATTTTAAACAATGGATGACCCAAACCACATTGCCATTGTTCCTTCGTACTGCATGTTTATGAGAGAGGAACAGTGTGGTCAGCTTGCTAAAACCACAAGAAAAGACGAAGATTCTTTCTCTGTATGTTTTCTTCTCCTCTTTTTCTTACTTTTCTTCCAAATGTTTCCAGTTCTGTATAAATCTCCCTCCTCTGCCTTGTCTTTTTTTTTTTTTAACATTCCCATTCTTTCTCCTCTTCCTCTGCCGCCACTCAGCCTCTTGCGTCTTTTTCTATTCCTGTTTCCCTGCCCTGTAAGTAAGTGACAGTTGTGAGAATCTACAGTGGCTTGCTGATGCCACGTTAACCAGATCAGATGCCATAACAGGAAGTCAGTCCACATGCATGGACGTAGCACAGTGACACACGCGCATGACTTACTACCACTGCAAGCCAAATGCAGGCCGAGCCGTCACTGATACACCAACATGAATCTGCTGTGGGTCAAAGGTAACGGCACCCTCCGTCAAACAGCCTCATATTTACTACAACAGATTTAACATGACATTGAGTCTGCAGAGCACTTTGATCAGACTTCAGGCTCCGTACGGAAAGTCACAGCACCTTCATTTTAATTTATAAGTAACATCTGTTGATTGTTTTTGTAGCAGAAACGATGATATATCCTCTTTCAAAGAGAAGCATATGCAACCAAACCAAACTCATTTAGGCTGACGAGCTCTACAGCACACGATTAACAAAAGTGATGTGGTGTGCTTGTTTTGTCGGTTTTGTGATAGCCTAAACTGAAGTGAACTGACTGGATGTTTTCTTCTGTAGAATCAAATTTTGTTTAAAGTTATCTTCCCTGTGGTCCAGTGCCATAAAACGTAAATGGAAACTAGCAGTCTACTTTGTGTCGGAGCTGTTATTGAGAAAATAATTCCCTTCAGGAAACAACAAACTATTGGAAGGTCGCATTTTGTGAGATGTAATTAACTTTGTTTCAACAAAGCTTTGCTGTTGTCTCCTTTACGGTAGAGAAGCAGCAGAAGAAGAAGAATCCCTCATGAAGATCGTAGAGTAACACAGAAAAATACAGTTCCTGTGCATTTGCTGCATATTTGCAAGCTTAATTAAGCCTTTAGAAAAATAATATTATTGGCACGCGCTGAGAAAGAGCTTTCCATTTTCATTAACAGTGGAATTTGTTGGAAAGGGAAGAAGGGCAGAAGAGAGTAAAGGGTGAAGGAGAGAAACATTTCATAGTGAGTGTGGAGGAGTGAGAGAAAGAGAGAGAGATGCAGATTGTTTTAAATCCGCAGCGAGTCAGGCTCTCAAATTTATGCCCATGGGCTGCTTCTTGGGTGGGCTGCAGGGAGGGCGGTGCGCTAGCTGGAGCAGGGGAAAGTTGCCGACTCCAGACTGCTTGCCTTGCTCTGAAGCTTGGCTTTTCCTGCTGGAACACATTTACAACTCAACCGTCGTGACTGGCTGACTGGCTGCCTGGCCCTGCCCTGCCTGACTTAACTACACCGACTGACTTTTCTGCCGCTTATTGAGCAACCACGGTTTTCAGTGTCTTTAGATGGTATATCCCATTTTAATGATGCCTCCCTTGTTTTTAACTCTGGAAATGTTGTTGGAAGCTAAAACAAAACTGTTATGAGCACACAGAAGTTTTCATAAGCGAGAAATTATTGTGGTATTTGGCAGTTTCTGTTCTTTTTCAAAAATGACACTTAAATATCAAGTTTAAAGAAATTCCTGGCTTAAACTGATTTCCTCCAAGAAGTTGTTTGTACTCAATGGACCAATCAGATAAGGCATAATTCTGGCTCCTCTGTATTTCATGCCAGCAATGACTGTTTGTTTTGCTCAGCATGAGAAAGATCCGGGCCCACATCGAGCCTTCGAGTAGATTCCCTGATGTTTGGGATGAAGAAGAGTAGCTCACTCAACAACCAGCTATCAGGCAGTGTTTATCACAGTGGAGATTCAGGCCTGGATGTAAGCTGCTCATAGCGGTGTCAGCTTAACATTACATATAATAAAAAGTCAAATACAGAAAGAATCCTTTAGTAAAAAAATTCAAGGATTTCTAACTTGAAATTTAACAACTTGCCTGACGTTGAGCCCTCTGACCAGGTGAAACAACGTACTGCCTCAAACAATAAACATCAGTTTGAGTTCTTCCTGACGTTGTGTTGTACTTAAACACTGAACGGCCTGTTCAGTGCTGAGTTTCTCTAACTTTTGAAAACAGGGAGGTTTTCTCTGCCTCAGTAACAGCGCAGCGCTGAATACACAGTGAGGAGATGACATCAGCAGCATGTAAATCAGCTCGCTGCAGAGCAATAATCTAAACTTCAAATTTAGAGGCTGGCTGGTTGGTTCACCACGATAATGTGCTGACACACGCACGCACGCACGCACACACACACACACACATGTCCATGCATGTATACACGCTACAACAATAAGAGGCCGGGAGGAAGTAAACAAGTGGTTGCTTTAGTACGAACAGGGATCATTTATCTTGAGATTTTAAGGATTTTAAGGCTTTAATCACAAAATTGTCTGTCTTTTAAAAAACAAAAACAAAGTAAAACACACATTATCCTCAAAGTTAAAACGTAAAAACTCTGCTTTTGAGTAGAAAAGAAACGCATGTGGGTGTATTTCTTCTTCCCAGCAGTCTCGGTTCATTCCAGCCTGTGTGTCTGGCTGCTTTGTGAGCTAATTCGCTCTGAAGGTATTACGGTTATTGGAAGGCTTGTAAACCATTAAGTCTTTATTTACAAGAGAAAGAAAAGAGGGTCTGGGTAACTGTGTGGGGGCGAGCTAGGTCTTGGTACGGGCGCTGACCCCACTGTATGTGATCAGAACAACTGAATTTCTCGACCGACAGGCCCGTAGGACATCTGGTCCTATTTGCAGCAAACTGCAGACCACTCCTCAATTACATAATTGTGCTCATTAATTACAAGAGGAGGGCCTTCATTTCTTGGTAGCCAATAACTAACAAAAAAGAGAGCCAGTAAAGAAGGACTCTAAGACACACATGATTATAGTGTGTTTGGTGAGACATGAAACATGACCTCCCATGTATAAGAGCAGCCCAAGGTTAAAAAGCCACATAGTCTATAGCATATCCAGCGTTATGCCGAGAAGAGTGCGTGTGGTCAGCCATGAAGCTTTTGTAAATCTTCATTTTATGCGTTAGAGTCGAATTTCAGAGTAAAACAGGAGTGAAGTGACGTGGCAACACAGCTGCTGGTTAAACAGTGTTCTTGATGTTAAAATCTTCAGACAGTTTGTTGTTTCTTCAGCATCAGTAGTCACTGTTTTTGGCCACACACAAAGCTCCCTGCAGGTCATTTCTCCCGGAGAAGACACCCGGAGAAACGGCTCACCTACATGTTGTGACTGGATGGATGCAGGTGTGATGGCTGTGGCGGGTTTCACACCATGGCTGTGCTGCTGAGGAGAGCTTCTGTTTGAGTGGAATGTGTGGTTAGCTCAAAGTTTCAGCATGATTGGAAAGAACGTAAAGACTGATTTAAAACTGATTCCTATAATACTGGATAGTGCCCTTTTTGGTTTCAAATCTCAGTTTTACATTTTGCAGAATTCAGCTCACTTAAAGGATAGGTTCACATTTTTTCAAGTCCATCTTAAAGCAATACTCTCATGCCCCTTTCTAAAGCTATTTTAATGTACTGTAAGTGATGGGGGACAAAATTCTAGGGCTGCAACTAAAGATTCTTTTCATTATCGATTAATCAATGAATCGTTTTGTCTATAAAATGTCAGAAAATAGTGAAAATGCCCACAGCCACAAGTGACATCTTGTCTCATGTCTTGTTTTTTGTGCGACCAACAGTCCAAAACCCAAATATATTCAATTTACTATCCTGTATGACAAAGAAAAGCATCAAATCCTCACATTTGAGAAGCTGGAAACACCAAATGTTTGGCACTTTCACTTAAAAAAATCACTAAACCGATTATTTAATTATCAAAGTAGTTGACGATTAATTTTCTGTCCATCAGCTAATTGAATAATCGACTAATCGTTGCAGCTCTGAACAATATCTAACCTGTCCTTTGAGCTGAGGATGCAAAATGGCGCGAGTGATGGTGCAAAGCGGCGTTAGTTCTGTGGTTCCCATGCCGTGAGCTGACCTGCTGCTGCACTCAGCATGAAACAAATGTTGGAATGACAATGCGGCTGTCGCAGCTGTTGTTTTTTCAGGTCCAGAGCTGTTGTCCTCCTCCTCCTCCTCCTCCTGTACTTCTTTCTCCTGATGCTCCTGTTGTCGTCATCGCTGTCTTTATGCCAGGGGGTGCAGAGCGGGATCAGCCTGCAGGACAGGAGCTCACACAGTAATGCACCTGCTAGCAGGAGTTTGAGGAGAGCGCGGGACAACGGAAGAGTAACTGGTGGGGGAGAGATACTGTCTTTCTGTGAGTGTCGGGGAGAGACAGAGAGAGAGAGAGAGGGCAGGGCACAGTGAAAGGAAGAGGCTGTGAGAGTGAGTTTCTTGGTCTTTGGGCTGCGGGGAGGATCGAGGTGCCATGCTGGGCATTTATGCCGAGGCTTATGGGACCAGACTCAGCTGAATACACAGAGGGTCAACAGGGATCCACGCTCACTTTTCTTTTCACAATGAGTACAGCACTGTGTGTTCGTACTGTGATAGACTGGCGACCTGTGCAGGGTGGTTCCCTGCCTTTCGCCCAGTGCATGCTGGGACAGGCTCCAGCCTCCCCCCACCCCTACCCCAAACCCTGAGAAACAGTAGGGAACGTAAGGATGAATGGATGAAAAGCGTTGCCAAAATCGCTCCTGTTATATCACATTCTCTATACATCACACAAACTGGGACATTATACATTCATATTGTCTGTATAGTCCTTAAAATATTTAACATTTTTAACACCCATTGTTAGAAAGTTTACAAACTCTTCTCTAATCTTTGCTTTTTTTGTGAAATATTGGATAATTATACAGACTTTTTACATACAGTAGATTGTATTTTCTGTCCTTTTTAACCAATCTGCTGTCTGTTTTATAGTGATGTTTAAAGTAAGCAAACTAAGAGCACACAATTACACGCCTTAACAGAGATCAATTACGACATTCGAGATGTGAAGTTAGTGACAGAGTTCATGTTGTACAATATGATGTGTTCTCTCATTGTGCTTTGGTTTGTATCAACCTGGCAAAAGCCACAACTTTTAATGTAATGACAATGTTTTTCTTTACAACACACAGTATATGATTCTCCTTCTGTGACATCTATGAAATAATTTTTGGTTAAGTTTTTGTTTTTTTTAAGTTAAGCTACATTATTTTAGTCAAATTTTACGTAAGCTGTTGTTAAGGTTATGTGCAAGGTGTTGGTCACATTTAGTTTAATTTACAAAATACTGTCTAGAAATGCAAGTATACTGTGCAGTCTGTGTCAGGCATTGTTCAGTTTCTCCTAATGTGATGACTCCGCAGCAGGTTGTGACTTTGTTGGACTTTCCCGACTGCTGATTATTTCCCCAGCAGTTGAGCCCCCTTGTCCTTCACTCTGTTCCCGTTATTTCCATTCAGGACTCGACAGGCAGTTGTTCTGCTGTGGCACATTTATTGGCCCTTATTAGCTAGCACCTGTAGTCCATTAAAAGCGCTGGTTCGCTGACGGACGGACAGATACATACTGTCTTTGAGTTCTCAGCGCTGTGAGACGAACACCTCATTTGGGATACGAACAGAAATTTGTTATGCTGTAGAGAACAATCGCTGGATGTTCAAAGTTTCAAACACTGAAACCCACGAGACCCCATTCAAAGAGGTTATTTATCGACTCTTCTCGCGCAGCTGTGGAGCAGAAATGTGGTGAGCACTTGTGCGTGTCAATGTGTCTGTGTGAATGTTAAGTGTTGTGTGCATGTGTTTGAGCGTACGGTGGGCGAAGGGTCCCAGATGTGGATGTTGTGCAAGGAGGGAAGTTGTTGGTGATGAGCGGAAGTTTTGGGTCCAAGCTTGTGTCCGGTACTGTAATTTGATTGGTACAAATGTTGATCTACTCTGCTTAAAGAACACTGTCATAAAGAAAAATCACTTTACCTATGTAAAATTTAAAGTGTCATTCAAACAAACCAATATAATGCTTGCTGAACAGCTGCTACTGTCGCACCAAGTGACAATTCTGATATAATGGTAAATATAAAATGTAGTTTAACAGTAACGCAAGTAGACTCAGAAGTGTCAGTTACAAAGCAATATCTATTTAAAGTGTGCAAAGAGTGTATTGAATTGGGCAAGGCTGTGTTTTATTGCTTATGAATTTGACTTTTCATTTGTACAAGCAAAACGTGTTATTTTCTTCTTTTGAACGTTACGTAGTTTCGCTTTAAGGGACTTGTGTCTTAGTGCCAGTTGTCCATTAACCTCTATTGAATTGCACCAGCGTCAACGGGTCGTTCACTCAGCTAGTTCCACCAGAAATGTATCAGAAATATCTAGTGGGGACGTAATACTGACTGTGCTATATGACAGAGACATAATGACACAATAATACTGCTTTGTCATTTGTTGTTTTGGCTTTACAATGATGTGCGTAGCTCTTGCGTGTACAACCTTTGCCAACCCCTGTGGATATATTATGATAATTTTGATACTAGAAATGACATATTAATTTGTTATGTAATGTACCGGACAATTTCTTGGCTGGGACCAGTAACTTCCTGGAGTCTTCCAGGAACGTTTATACACTTTACACATTTTTTTTTTTATGGTTTAAACAAACTAAATACGTGTTAATTACTGAGCTTTTGAGGTGCTGGTAGGTGGATTTTGTTGTCTTCGGACAGAGCCAAGCTAGCTGTTTCCCCCTGTTTCCAGTCTTTATGCTAAGCTAAGTTAACTAGCTGCTGGCTGTAGCTTCATATTTAACAGATAAACATGTGAGAGGTATCAATCTTCACATCTAACTCTCGGCTAGAAAGCGAATAAGCTGACTAAACTGTAAAGACTCACTACAATATCACTTGCCATCAAAAATCAGTCTTCAAGTCCAGAACTGGAGTTTGGCCATTGCATTGCATTATCTTTAAGGAGTCCAATGGTTTTTAGAAGACATGCGGTGTTGATGGGACACACAGTGAGGGGAGAAAATCAAATGATCACAAAACTTAACTTTTCCTCCAACACTACTGGAGTTCCTCAACAGGTCGATGTTTCCTTCCCCATCTCAAATCAGGTTTGTTCCTCCCTTGAATCTCTACTTGTGATGCGTTCGATCAGCACAGAGGCTTTAAAGGGCCAAATAAATAATGGCAGCGGGGTCCTGATGGTTCAGTGGACTGCGTACACCTGGTGTTGTGATCCGGGCATCTCTGACCTACATCTCAGATGCCTTTCTCTCACATTCTTTTGTGCATCTTTTTTTCTTGCAATCATCATTTAAGTGACATGAGTAGCACTAACAAATCAATGAAAACTCTCAAATAAACTGACAAACAAGTGATCAGATCCCTTTCGCATGTAGTTCCAGTTGGTGGTGAGTTGAGTCCTTGTGGCTGCACCCCCCTCTTCCTCCCTCGTCTTGTGTGTCCCAGCTCACACTCCAGCTTCCTGTGGGATAGAGCCGAGCCTCGGGGCAGGGGGATGTCTGTTTCCAACCAACGAGCTCTGTCACACATGCTCCAGCTTGTCAGACTGAGTTTGTGTGAGGGTGATTGGGTGTCAGAGTGAGTGTATGCATGCAAGTGCCTATGCAGTATGTCTGTGTGTCTCTGGTCGTCTCCTTGTGCAATTGTGTGTGCACGCATGTGTGTTTAGATGTTCAGAGATATGGGTGTTTTCTCTCTGTGGGTGGAGGTGACTGTCTAGGACATGATGAAAAATTCAATTAGTAGTTCACTGCGGTTCATCTCAGGTTGCCTAAACACAACTTTGTCTTTGTGAGTTTTATCTCGGGGACAGCAGCGGTAGATCTCTGAAATTTAAAAGCCTCTGTAAAACATTTACTGTCTCTTGTTGCAATGGAAAATAAATAGTATGCATACGTGATACTTGCACGCAAATACCAATGCTGTTCATTAGTGTACAACTGTTAATTCACCTGAGATAAACACAGGAAAAGTTTCTGCACACTCACAAAATCTGCTCTCATATGGCAACAGCTCACAGATTAGAGATATCAAACTTTATGCACCAACTTGCCGAATTTAATTTTATATGACAAGATTTAGCCTGTGAAAATGTGTAGGTTATTATGAGCTTGTTGCACATCTAAAACTTTGCAGTGTGAAGATGCAGTTTTCCTTTCAGATAATATTTACCAGGGCTGCAACTAACAACTGTTTTCATTACTGATTAATCTGTCAGTTATTTTCTTGATTAACTGCTTTATCTTTTGGTCTATAAAATAGTGAAAAGATAGCTTATTTTGTTTGTTCAACACTCCAAAGACAGAACAAGAAGAAAAACAGCAATTTCGCACAACTTGGGATGTTTGGTATTTTTGCTTTTAAACTGACATGCAAAAATAATCAATTATCAAAATAGTTGTTTCAGCTCTAATATTTACACAAAACTGACCATATTTCAGTATTTGTTTTTCTTCCATTGTAAGAGCGAACCAGAATGTAATGATAAATCTCTCTCATAGGAGGCGTTAACATGGCGTTCTGCTCAGAAACAAGTCGTCACATTAACAAATGTCCTCAATCATATTTTATGCACTCTGTTTTTTAAAACTCAGGAAACTAATTCTGTGGTTTTTGCTTGAAACCGAACTGTTCAGTACTATAATTTCACAGAGTCAGGGTTTTGGCATGTTTATGTGGTTCCACATCATGTCTGATCTCTCACAGGCAGTATGTTAGGAGACAGTCTGCGGTGTACAAACATCAACGGGATCTGTGTGTATTTCTGTGTAAGCAAAGCTGTGTGTCTTTAAGTTGAACCTTCACACACACACACACACACACACACACACACACACACACACACACACACACACACACACACACAGTGGCTTTCTTTACCTCAGTACTTCTTCCCCTGCTGGTTGGCCATCAGAGCAGACTGGTGGTGTGCCTGAGGTGTGTGGCTTACCACCATGTCATTGCCTGGAGGGCTCTTGCTGTCTGTTGTCACCTACACACACACACACACACACACACACACACACACACACACACACACACACACGTTGTGTTCCCTTCTCTGATTGATCCAGAATGAAGGAAACCTGAATGCATAAATACAGGTTTTGCAATCCAACCTGTGAAGCAGTTCATACATATTTGTACAAAATGTCACTTTTTGCATCAGATAATGTAGCTATGTGCAAAATGTAGACTGTGAGGACTGAACCAAAGCAGCATTTTGTATTAAAATAAGAGAAACCAAATCTTTACCCTAACCTTAACTGGAATAGTTAAACACTAAAAAAAAACTGTGTGAGTGGAAACTAGAGCCCTTTTCAAACACTGAATATGTAACATTGCTGGCTTCATCTATCTGTAAAAGCATAAGCACAAGCATAAAATGACAAGATGTTACTTTTAACATTTTATTTATTTATTTTTAATTCCTAACTGCTGACATGCTGTATGTAAAACATTTTGATGGATATTCACAATTTCAGCCATGCAGTTGTCATGAATGACACTCCAAAGTATAGGGAGGGTGTGCTGGCCTGATCATTATTGTGGTAATATGAGTTTTATTTTGTTGTTGTTGTTTTTTTTACGTGAGGGGAAAAATCCTTTTTATAGACATGAGGTTAGACCTCAACAACTTAAAAGTGGTTAAATCTCAGTGTTTTGTGGTTATTATTAGACTGATTTTATTTTCTTTGTGCAAAAGAGATGACAAGTAAGAGATATACATTTGATTACAGTACTCTTAATAAGGCAAACACAACAAGAATTTCTTTCTGTGCATGTTGTAAAAATGTTGTAGCCTTAATACATTAACGTGACGTCATTTAATTCAGACTCGTGCCGTGATGGAAGTCTTAGGGAAACGTCTGACCTAGCAAGATTGCTGTCGGGACTTTTTTGTTAAAGTAACTCAAAATTGCCGTCACATTTATGTAAAGAGATGCATGTCTGAAAGGGGCTTAAGTGTACAAGACATTTCTTTTGGCATTTGACGTATAAATTTGTAACAATGCTTCAAAATTCAGGACTGTCACTGTAGGGATATGATTGTGAAAATATGGTATTTTCATGGGATATGTAAGAACCAGAGTTACTGGCGATGAGAATATGCGCAGTATGTACACATGTATACACATTCACACACTCACCTTTCCTAATACACCCTCTAATACTCCCACAGGTCAACAAGGGAGTTGTTTTAACCTGAGCCAAGTGGGGTTTGGAAGTTGGAGGGAAGTGAAATTAGCAAGTCGAAGATAATTCATTGGTCCATCCTCTCCTCTCCTCTCAGTAAACACACTGAAGAGCAAACGTTTTTAACTTGGAGTGTTAGCGCCAGAGCTCTTCTGCTAACTGACCCGGGGCTCTGAAGAGCTGCACATAACAGGCGCCCACATTGGCTTTTGTGTGCAGGAGGGTCTTTACATAACCCACGTAACCAAGCACATTGTCTAGCAACCAGCCGGCTACTGAAGGGCCTTGTAAATGGAGGAGGGGGTCTGCTTGAGTGGAGGCCAGTAGCCGAGTTGAGAGGCTAGTGGAGCTAAGCTAGGTCATGACTAAAGGCTAGTTTGTTAGCCTGATAATGCCCTAAGGGTACTGATGCAATGAGCTCCCTCAGCAGCGAAGGGGGTACTACAGTAAAAAGAAATCTCTTGTTGCAGTATTAGTTTCAGTATAAATTAGGGAAAACATCTGATGTAAAGATAAATTATGTCTGTGTGCACACAAAATTCTCATCTTGTAAATGTGCCCTGAAAGCCTCATGCAAGAAAGTCATACTTTTCACAAATTTATGCCAATGTAAATCATTTCTTAGTTACCTAACGCCCCTCACTATGCTCCCTACCCCATTACTCCACAAAGCCCGGCCTTCTTCACCCTGTTTCCAGTGTTTGGGTCTGAGCCAGAATTCCCTTGGAACTGCCCAGGATGTTGAGGTATATTTTTCCTCCCAGCGATTCGTTTTTTCAAGATGTTTTCTTTTGGCAGAAGAAAAATGTTTGCATGTCTCTCTCATTGCACCGTCCAGATCACACCCAAAAGACTTGGAGATCTTTAATAAAAACTGTCTGGAGTTTTTTTTTTTTTTTTTTTTTTTAATTAGTGGAAGGAGGAAAGTAACTAAATTATGATTATTATTATAAAATATTTATGTCTTGTTTTAAGATGTATCAGTGGATACTGAAGCAAACTGATGTAACGTTTTATGTAATTTCTTTACTATAATTCTGCAGATTAATTTCCATTATTAAGGTCAAAAACGTATTTATCTCTGAAGAAACTTTGACTAATACCAATTGTCCTCAAACAGATGCGACAGTCATTTGAGTAGCAGCACAACAGGCTCTCTCTGGTTTACTATGATTTTGACGCAGCGACTCATTATCTGCTCCACACTCCACCTTAGATCAGATGATAATGACCCATTTATCACCGACACTTGATGCCCCTGTCATTCTTAACAGCTCCCTGCCAGGACAGAGGAAGCTTTTACTGTTCCTGAGATGTCCTTATTGTCTTCCAATACACAAAGACAAGGTGTCCTGATGGCCCCTGATGGCCCCTCCGTGAGTGCCCCGACAGCCCCTAGTTGCACCACTGAGGATTTTCTCGCTATTGTCACCCCGGCTGAAATCACGGGGCACGGCCAGAGTATGGAGGCGGGGGGAGGTGGATGTGGCTTGTATGGGTGCTTTGAAAAGATGTGTGAAATAGGAGTATGGGTATTAAGGGTCTTGGCTCAGTTGGGGGTCTATTGTGCTGAAGGCTGAGCCCCCTACTGGCATCCATGATCTCCTCCATTGACACAGAAGCTCTGCTCCGCTCCCTGTGTTTTTTGTCAGCCTCTTTCTCACTACTCCATCTCGCTCTCTGGCTTTCTCTCACTCCCTTGCACCCAGTGTCTCTTAACCTCCCTTGTTGCTCTGAGTCAGAGCCAAGGAATCTGGAGAGTCCTCCTCTCTCCAGTTTGAGTTAACTGGATTCATACTGATGCGTTTAATGGCTGTGAATGGCGATGACGACAGGCCACTACAGCTGTGTTTCACCACTGTGTCAACTGCTACTGTATGTGTGTAATGTAGAAGCCCTGTAAGAAATGTACTATATGGCCAAAAGTGTGTGGACACCCCTGTCCTTAGTCAGGACTATAGTTAGTATTTTAGAAACACTAAAATTAGGCCAAATCTTTCCAGCAGAATCCCACCCATCACCAACCAAACTCTGTACAAAATTTCTGAGTAACATTTCACACATTATTTTTCCTTTAAATGTTCCATATTATTTCTATCACCCTACATTATGGTCTAAATGTTGTTTCAAAGCCCTCTGCCCTCTGCCCTCTATGTATGTAATTCTGTTGGAGAATATTACTGTAAATCCCTTTTTATTTTAATTTAGGTTAACGGAAATAACACTTGGTGGCAACAGTTTGGAGAAAGTCTTTTCTTGTTTCAACATTTCAACATGTTAGAGGTACATATAGAAATGGTTTTCCGAGTTTGTTGTAGAAGAACTTGACTGGCCTGCACAGAGCCCTGACCTCATCTCTATCCAACACCTTTGGGATGAGCTGGAACTCCAGCGTCTTTATCACCTTCCCAGAAGAGTGGGAGCTGTTACAGCAGCATATTAATGCCCATGTGTTGTTCACAATGTCATATGGATGTCACATTCAGGTGCCCACATACCTTTGCTCATACAGTGTTTGTCATTTAGATAGTCTTTAAGACATCTGTTACTCAAGCTTGAGGTATTTTCCACCTGACATCCGTTTGTACATTATTCTTTTAGCTTTTATAGCCATTTGCATCGATATAAAGTATATTCTTCTCTTTCTAATTTATCTCTTCTATCTGTCCCCCCACAATGTGCTCTGGGTGATTCAGACGCAGGTTGTGAGCGTGTTTCGGACAGACCGTGAATGTGTGTGTACATACACCTATTTGCACAGCGTTATCCAGCTTGTGTGAGGCCAACAGGAGTCGCGCGATTGTCAATAGTAGAAGTCAATAAAAACCCGTCATTGACAAAGAGAGAACAAACAGCCGCGGTTTGTTCAGGATTTCCTAACAAACACTCCACAAGGAGGGCCACGGATAGTGGAGAGAGGAAGAGAGACACACAGAGAGAGAAAGAGAGAGAGAGAGGGGCAGTTAGGACTCGACTCTCCCTGTATAACATCAGATCAGATCAGGTATTGTCTCACTCATCAGGTTATGCTCCAGAGAGGAATTATTACAGTGACCCCACACATAAAAACACAAACATACAGTGGTGAAAGGAAGTATTCAGATTCTTTACTTGAACAAAAGTAGAAATACCACAATGATAAAGTACTAACTGATTGATCCAAATAAAAGCACGATCAGCAAAACACACTTAAATATCAAAGTAAAAGCACATATTATGCAAAATGACCCCTTTAAGAGTGTAATTATATATATTGTATTATTGAATAGTTAAATTACTGAAGTGTAAGCACCACTTAAATGTTACTTTTTATATGTTGTTGGGTGGTTTTATCTAAAACAATGCATTGTGTTTTATAAGATGAATTTTTAATTTGATTTATTTATAGATCTACAAGACAAACTGAATCCTCACCTATCATGATAAAGTGAGAACACTTACATATTTCCATCAGGGTCCCAGGATGTTGAAGGACAGACTGAAAGAATATCATAAAATGAACCCCTTAACAACAGCATCCCCCTTTTTATGCACAAGCCTGAAAATGACAAACCCCAGAAGAAGGCTTTTGATTACAGTCTTGATCCTGGTCTGTGTGGTACTGAACCAAATTTACAGAGGCACAAACATGGTCAAATGTGGTTATTTTACTGTGCTTTTCTTTATGCACTCCGGTTACAAAATAAGCCACTGTTGTAGCCATGATAATGGTATCTCAAAAACATTTATATCATAAGAGTAGTGAGGCTTCAATGGCATCCTAAATATGGTGACAAACCCCTCTCCAAACTAAACTAAATCAAACTAAATAAAAAAAAAAAGAAAATCCGCCCCAAAACACCCAATAACAACAAAAACAGATTGATGGCTGTCACCTTACTTCATAGATAAGGACTGACCTGACCCCTAAAAGTCTGTCATATAAGTGATCACACATTTTGTATGTAAAATCGTAGTCACGACAGCTGTTACAGACATTTAGTGGCTTAAAAATTACAATATTTCCCTCTGAAATGTAGCGGAGTAGACATATAAAGTAGCAAGATGGAAACATTAAAGTGAAGTACATCGAAATTGTGAATCCACCCACCTCTGCAAACATACTGTACACGTAATCATAACATTACCACAAGGGTCAAGAGTTCACAGTGTCTTTATAGGTTAATCAACTTGTTCCATAAGTTATTGCACTTGTGCTGACATACTGACATCACCATAAAGAATCAAGAAGTTGTCTGACCCTCCCACGTCCCTTGTAAATGTTCTCAGCTGGTGCAGACCAGTCAGACTGGGACAAATGTGCAGGCTGACCGCCTTGTGGCCTGCGGAGAGAACATGAGGAAGGACTGTGGCACCTTGTAAAAAAAAAAAATCTATCCTAAGTGTCACAGTTTGGCTTGTCAGGAAGCCCACATGTGTTGGCTGTGGTGGCCTTTAGCTTTTACTCGTGGCACTTGTTCTGTGATTACTTCCTGTAATTTCTTTTACTTACATATTTCAGTGGCTATTAATACGTGCTCTTCTTACGATAATAAGCTTTTACTCTCACTTTTTAAAGCTGTATTAATGCACTTTGTCAAACTATTCTTGTTAAGAGCACCTGCTAGTAAGTAAATGTGTGAAATGTGAATGACAACAGTGTCCCTGGCTTGCACTGTCCCTCGGGATAAGCCACAACAATAGGAGCACAACACTAGAGCCCTTATGCAAACAAAGTGTTCTCGAATGAAGGAGGCATTTAAAAATGATCGCTCTCCACAAACAGAATGCGACCCTCCTCTCTCTGTCCTGCTCTCCCCGCCTCCTCCTCCTCACCCTCCTCCCTAAACTCCCTCTTTTTTTTTTTATCATTCTCGCCTTCTTTCTCTCCCAGTTCTCATCTGTCCCTGTGCCTGCTAAAGACATTTGGCCTGTGCTAAACCTGGAGTGACAAATACTCCCTTCCTCTCGTCATCAAAGGGCTATATCTGTGCCCTTGTTTTCTCGGAGCTTGTGAGGGGCTGATCAGTGGAGGAGTGGTAAGGGGAGAAGGTGCTGCTGTGCTGGATATAAGTTGGAAACAGGGAATGAGTGGCCAGACTGGGGAAAGTGAGGGAAAAAAAAACAAGGGGGGGGGACTGAGATCGGAGGTGGAGAGTGGAGCGATTAAAATTCATCCCACGGTGCAAACAAAAGGAGGAATGAAAAAGGGGGAGAATGCAGGAGAGAAGAGAGAGTGAGTGCTGGGGGGGTAAGAAAGATTTGGGGTGAAAAGAAGATTGTAAGCCTCAGCAGATCCCTGAACAGGCCCCCCCCCCTTCTCGCTCTAAATGGCTGCCTTTGACTCACAGCACAATTATCCTCTGAGACAACGGAAAACAAGGGAAGGAGAGGGGGGCAGTGAAGAGGAGTAGGAGATGGATAGATGAAGAGCAAGAGGGAGAGAAGAGAGAGAACATTAATTATTCGGCAGGCTTTTCCTCCCAAGATTTGCAGAGGCAGCCTGAACAGGGGGTCAACAATTGACTCAATTACAAGACAAACTCTCCAAGGGCCCTACACCACCACTCACCGCGGACCCTGGAGCTCTCGGGCAGGCTGTTGATTTTTTTTTCTCCCCCTCTTTTCTTTGCCGGTAAATGTTTGCCCCTCTTCAGGTGCCCCTGGCAGACGCAGGAACTCCAGCCCTCGGCTAGACTTTAACCTTTTCAGCCACTGAACGATTCCCCTCTCTGTTCTCCGTGAAGAGCCGGAGGGAGAGAGGGAGCGACGGAGTGAAGAGGCAGAAGAAGGGCCCGAAGCTTTCTCTTTGTCAGGCTTTATAGCCGGTAATGAATAAGAAACGTCTGGTGACCCAAGAGGAGAGGTTTTTTTTTTTTCATCACACAGGTGGAATTTTCTCTTTCACTCTAGTTGGCCTCGAGTAACATGGATAAAACTCTTACAGCCGCTGAAGCAATTAAAATAAATTAAATTTATCTGTCCAAAATTCATACATGTCATGTATTATTACATTAGCTGTAGTCACTGTGTATTGTTACTTGAGGTGTTGTATCAGGGTATACAGAAGGTTTGTATTGTTGCTTTCTGTTCTTGCAGCTGCAGTCAAACCCTGGTGGTTCTCCTGCTAAGAAAAAATGCACTGCAGTTACAAAGTATAAACATTTTTACCATTTGTAACTTGGGAACAATTCCATTGTTTTAATGAGTATATAAATGCATGGAGGTTGGGTAGTATCATGGAGTAATTATGAGTTACTCTTGTGTTGGTGTTTGAATATAATTGAATACTTGACACATTTGGAAAATGATTCATCATGCTCAATACAATTTAAATTATTCTATTCTAAATATTTCAAAGTTGTAGTGAAATATGTTTATTAATTAGCAGTACTTTTCTATTGGTAATATGCAGATACATTATTATTAGCATAAATAAAATCATCATCAAATTAAGAGAAGACAGATGAAAGAGAAGATGACGAAGGGAAGAGACAGATCAAAAAAAGACATGGTCAACTTTTAAGCAGCAGAAGCCGAGATATCCTGACGTTTAGTTTTCTAGTATGGGTCAAGCTACAAAAACACTGGATCCTACATTTCCCATAATGCAACTCAACAGTGTCATTAGACCCTTCCCTGCCTCCTAAATGTTCACTTCTTTCAAACCTCACACCTCGAGTTTATAACACAGGCTTGTTAAAAATTTTAAGTCTCAAGCTCAAGCCGAGATAACCCTGACGACATCACAAGGGTTATTTTTTTCCAAGTTTAGAGAGCCGCCTCCAGAGCCACAGAAGACATCATACAACTTTTTTCCCCGGCTGAGTAGCACCCCTTATAACAGTTTAGCAAACTAAACTTCATGTGTAAAACCGGTGGAGTGACCCTTTAACTTCTACTTTTCAACACAGTGAAAATGTTTGCTAAACCTGGAACTGAGCAAATCATAATCAGTGTTAATATTATCATTAATATGCCAGTGACAAATATTATCACATACTTTTTCTTGACTCCTAAAAAGTTTTACAGACACAACACCTGCGTTTTCTTTTTTCCGCGGGCAGTGACACTGTGAACAAATGAGAACTTATGGGAGCGTTCGCTATTGTTCCTGGTGACCCTGCATTGATAAGGTCGGACAATACAGTGAGGAATGGGATTTCAACAATAGGTCTCCAGTCCCTCTCTTCTCAGTCAAAAGGACTGCTCAAGCATAGTGCCGCTCAACACTGCTCGCTCTCCCTCTCCCTCTCTTTTATTTCTGTTTCTCTTCTTCCATCAACTCGCTTTTTCTTCAGTTGTTTCTCTTTGTCACTCATTTTTTTTTCTCTGCCATCTCTGTCTTTCTCTCTCTTTCTATCCCTTCTGATTCCCCCCATTCCTCCTTTGTAAAAGAGAAAGGAGAGCATGAATACCACACACAGACTTTGAGTCGCCCGCTGCACAGCAACATTACTGCCGCCAGATTTTTTCCATCTCAAGTGAATCACTCTACCTCCTTTTTTTTCTCTCTCTCTACAGGAAGCAGTGGTAAAAGTGTACTCTCCTTGCCCTCCTTTTATCTTTGATTCCCCTTACGTCAAGTCCTAAACCTCAGTTTTCTTATTGAGTTTATTATTTATTGAGAATTGTATCCCAGGATATTATGGAAACATGGGTCCATGTGTGTATATCAACATTTCTTCAAGAGGGATTTCTTGTATGTCTGCTCATGAGCAGTGTAATAACCTAATAACCTGTTTTTAATTACAATGATACTCTAAGGTCAAGATAATTTGACTCAAAATGATAAAAAACTTACATAAGACACCCATAAGTCCCAAACAGAGGATATTTATGAAGACTTATTGTCTCAAACACTTTTTCCTGAACGCCCAAAGTTTATTATTCAGTTTAGGAGAAGTGTGATCTGGAGTAGATCTGATGCCTGATTGTGTTGTTGAACTGTGCCCTTGCATGAGTGCTCATATAGACTTATTGCACATTCTGTGTATTGATTAACATATTTTGATTTTTTTTTTCTGCCCATTTGCCTTTATTTTTGATATAGTGTACAGTGGACAGAATGACAGTAAATGTGGGGAAAGCGAGCAGGGGACTCTTAAAGATAAAGACGTGTTTGTTTCCTGCTTTCGGTCCCGTTCCACTTGCTCTTAGTTATTCATATCGTATGGGAAAGATTGCCTTTGCAAGTGGCATGACGGTTATATGATTGCAGAGTTGGGCATGTGAGGGTTGAAAATAATGGGCATTGACAAAATTGTAGTACGTCCATTATGTTTGGGCTGGACGTGAGGCATTTAACAATGTAAGGTACTTCTGTATTATTAAGCTCCAACTTTGACATATGAGAGCTTTCAGAAAAATCTCATTGTCCCACTTGTAATTAGGACTTGGATGTTGAGGTCAACTGTATTTACAAGTCAGAAACTTTATGGTTACTTCTACATGACTTGATCACGGCATTAAGTCGCCTTATCGTGATGTCATTAAAGTGACTGATGCAAGAGAAAGTTGGGAAATGAAGGGAAATTCAGTTTACTACTTGTCGCCACAGCACAGCCACAGCTGTTCAGCAAAAGTTACACAGAGTCACTTTAAAACCTATTGCCAACTTGTCTTATGTGGTACTTGTCAGATTGTAGTAGTTGTCAGTTTTCTTTTCAAATGTGATTGGGCACATTATCCCATACAAAACAAGTGATGAAAGCACCGGGGAAAGCGCCTAAAAAATAAAATTGCCTTGCCTAGAAGGGATCATTTGAAAAATCCCCCAGTAACAGAGCAGGACAGACACAAGGTGTGTGTGTGTGTGTGTGTGTGTGTGTGTGTGTGTCTGCGTGTCTTTAGTGAGCCATTCACAAGCTGCTGACGTAAATTGTGCCCTTCTTATTGTGTGTGTCACACCACGTCCCTGGGTCATCAGGGCCATCCGCCACCCTCTCAGTTCCCTGTGTGTGTGTGTGTGTGTGTGTGTGTGTGTCTCTGTTTGTATACGTGTGTGTATATCTGTGCCTGTGTGTGCACGTGCATCTCTTTTCAGTGTCTGTGTGGCAGTTTATGAGTTCATAAGTGAGCTCCGTGTACAGTTTGCCTTCATATGCTTGAGTCTGTGTATCAGAGAGAGTGAGTGTTTACGTGTGCGTCTGTTTTTATGTGTGTGTGTGTGTGTGTGTGTGTGTGTGTGTGTGTGTGTGTGCTCCCTGCACATCACTGAGCACTGCATGGAGATACAGACTGGAATTTAGGGCTGAGACACAGTGAAAGGGAGCCCCTTCCTCATGCATGAGATAGGATCAGTGTTTACATGCACAAATAGCAGAAAGCTTCTGTGATTGCAAAACATCTCCTACACTTTTCTGATCTGAACTGCGGCATTCAGACATCTTTAACTGGCCAGTCTTTCACCAAATGTAAACGGGAACCGGCAGCATTGATTAACTGGGATTGTGTGCGGAGAGTGATGCTTCGAAAACTGGTTATGTTTAATAAAAAGGGTCAGTAGTTTGCTTGTTCATTCGCTGTTCTGTAGACAATAAAATGAATGGATTTCAAAAAACAAACAGGATGTGACCCCCTTTTATTAATAATAGACCATGATGACAATAATGTGTTGTGTCAGCGGAAAAGCTGAGGGTTTAATGGTTTGGCTTATCATCCCACAGGGGTTTTTGATCCAGGAACAGCACCAGCGCTACTGCTGAGAACCAGGAAATCTACAAACTGGCACACGATCCGACCAAATGAAATTAGAAAATGGTGAAAATTTACCAACCATTACCAACCATTCTACCAATCTAGCAAAGAATGTATTCTGTTCTCTGTACTGCACTGTTTGATGGCAGTTTTTGTCATCCCGGTGGTCTGTATTAAGCTTTTCAACCTGTTGTGTTTCTGCTTTGTGTGGAAAGGGTTTCAGTGAACACCTTTGCTTTTATCTGTTGCTCCCCCTGCATCTGACATCACTGATTCCATGGCTGAGACACGCTAGTTTGCTGTGCTGTGCAAAAAGTTTTTAGCTAGGGAAACACTGTGAACCATTTGAGATTTGATGTGGGAACTGGCACTGGTTCCAGCTTAAAAGCCCCATTTGTACTAGTTGATGACTCTGGTGTCTGGCGCTCATTCTTATACGTCACATACAATATGTTAAATGTACCCTGTTGCATTTTCATTGTAAACAAACACAGTTTTGTTTACTTTTAGCATTTATCTCCAGAACACATTGCACGTACCTGCATTACATGAAACATTTGCAAAGACGTTTTAATGCTTTGAAACCTCCTTGTTTAAGTGGGGGTTCTTCTTCTTCTTCTTCTTCTCATTTATTGTCCTTTTACAACACATTACCGCCACCGGCTGTCAATCTGCTGTCAGCAAGAATGAGTAACACATCGCACGCATTCTTATGCTTATACAGCATGTGTGAATGAAGAATGGTGGATGTTGTTGTGGAGTAAAAGCTAGTAGCAGCTTTGGATTCATACCTTCATACCTTGGATAATACTCATTACAGCTACGGGTGTCTACTATGATTTCAGTACCTGTTCTCATGGCAGCCATATTGGGTTCTTGCAACACTCTGAGGGGCATTACCCAATAACAAGCAGTTATCGTCATTGATTTTGATATCATCTGAGGTTTTGATATAATCTTGACATCATCAATTAGGCAAGGTCCCACTGATTTGTACCAAACATGTTTGATACAATCAGCATGTGTCCAGTAGTGTGTGGGAGTCAGCGACTGGATCTAATTTAAATTATTCCGAACATTTACATACGGTGATACACGCAAACAGTTATTCACTTGTCAGTTTTGCATGATGCTTACTGATCCGACAAACACAAACATGCACAAACAAAAGTAGAAGTCCTGCAAAGACGTGTGCTCACCTCCAGCTCACTCGTTCAGCCCCTTTTCCACAGCCAGATTATGTTCTCCATCCTTTTGTTTTTCCTGAATGTCTACTAGTGTGCACAAGTGGTGGAAGACTTGTGCAGACGCAACAAGTGGTCGCTCAAAAGAATCAAAAGAAAAGGTTGAGTGACAGTTCTGAGGTCAGTCTGAAATCTTGCTGTTGCGTAATGTCTGGTGCCCACACTTCAATGAGATACAATACGTGACAAAACTGGTGAGGACGTTCTTTATGTGTGGGGTCTGCCGCAACTACAAATGAGAAAATCTTGTAAAATGTGTTCCCAACTTAATGATTGATTTCACAATCACTTTAAATGAGTTACAGTTTAGATTGTTGACATTCCTCATGTGTTTTTGATCTCACAAGTTTTTGCGTCTGTCTATCTGCCTAAAATGTGGCTATAATAAGTGTATATTGATTTGTCTGTGTGAATGTGTGCAAGCATCAGTTGGTGTGTGTGTGTGTGTGTGTGTGTGTGTGTGTGTGTGTGTGTGTGTGTGTGTTTTAAGCTCCCCAGGCCCTTCCAATTCACAGCCAGCTGATTTGTTGCCTTTTAGTTATGTTAATGCCACTTAATTACAGCCCTGGTGGGAACTCAACACACACACACACAAACACAAACACACACACACACACACACACACACACACAATTTCAATTCAATTCAATTCAAAAGGCTATATTAGCACGAACATTTCAAAAACAATGTTGCCAAAGCATCAAAAATACAATTTATTCAAATACCGAATACTATACTGTATATCCAATAGTATACCCTATGCATGTATTTGTGTGTGTGTGTGTGTGTGTGTGTGTGTGCTGATGAATGGTTTATGTTTAGGGAAGGATGATGGTTTACAGTAGCCATATGGAAATTAATCCCCACTCAATTCAAATTCAGTTAATTTCAAAGGGCTTTATTGGCATGAAAGTTTCGAAAACAATGTTGCCAAAGCATAAAAAATACAATTTGTCCAAATATTTTGACAGTATACGATAACTCTCTCTCTCTCTCCCTCATTCTGTCCGTCTTTCTGTATATGCATCTTTTTATCTCACGTTATAATAATCAGCTCGACAGGTAGCCTATCGTGGCTGCTGCTTGGCGCAACCGTCAGCAGCGTGGCATCAGTCAGTCCTGGGCTCTCAAAAGATGTAACTGTGTGTGTGTGTATTCTCATGGGTGTGTATCCATGTGTGCGCACGTGTGTGTGTGTGTGTGTGTGTGTTGTCTGCGTTTGTTTAGTTTGTAGACTCCTCTGGACAGCCATGACTCGTCTCTTCCTGACAGCATGTGAGCCTGCCGCCCTGTCAGAACCCGGCCAAGCCTTTCATTCGTTCAGGGAAAGTGTGTGTATGCATTTGTGTGTGTGTGTGTGTGGGCGGTTGTGCCTGTGTGTGTGTGTGTGTGTCTCCCTGAGTCACATGCTAAGCCCCAAACATCAGCTCAGGGATCCCAGCCAATTAAAAGTCAATGCAGGCCCGGATGCCTTGCTCCTACCAACATCTGGGTATTAAACTAAACGCCTGCGATATATAAGTTATGAAGTCAGCAGCTCTGAGAAGGACCACACAGGAGAAGTGCACATTTTACTGTATGTCTCAGTGTATATGATCCAAATAGTTGCTCTATAATTTGTTCACTGTGTAAATTGATGGGGTTTGTTTAAGTAATTGGCAAGCAGAATGAAAAAAGAAGAACATCATTTTCATCCCTACTGTTTTGCATCGACAGACGTGTCGTCAGATCGCAGCAGTCATCAGTTCTCATATGATTTATAGTTTACTGCAGATTCCCAGCAGGCAGATTCCCAGCAGGCACACAAGATGAGTTGCGGGCTGAGACAAATTGGAGCACATTCTCTGTGGAGGAGAGCATGTGTTGTTTCACATGTTAAAGTTTTTGTAAAAAACCTTTTGCAAAAACACAGAAGAAGACATGCATAAAAATGAACAGGCAACTGTAAAAACTGTAAAAAGGTTTATACTTTGACACTTAAGGAAGGTGAGGAGAGTGAGAGGAGGAGAAGATGGGAGCAAACACAGGGGGGAAAAGATGGAGGTAAGAGGGAGAGGAGGCAAGTTGAGGGAAAGTACAAGCGTGAAAGCGATGATATAGCACCGTATAATACAATGACCCTCATCAAGCGTGTACACACAAACACACACAGACGCACACGGTTTTGCACGTTTAGCCATACAACTGTGAACTGATGAAGACAAGTTTCCACGTGTGTTCAGCTGCTGGGACAAATTTAAGTACAGTTTACATGCTGAGGAGAGAAAGGGAGATATAAACAGAGAGAGAGACACTGGTTTGCTATGTAGAACAACATGATTTGTTTATGATGTTTATGAGTTAAAAGAGATGTATCAGGGTTTCCGATGAAGAACCCAGAAAGAGGACCCTGCTAATACCTGAACTTTCAGCTGGACTTTCCAGATACACATTTTACTTTATAGCTAACATCTGCTCTTACAGTACAGTGATGGTTACACTTCAGTTTGTGACTCAATATTTGCACATGGCCAGCCCCAAATGACAGCAAGAGGTGACTATTGAATATTTGCAAACTGCAAAGACTATCTTTTGAGAGAGCAGATGATTCAAAAAGGAGCGAGGAAGGTGAGTCCAGGTTTGTCTGGTTGGAGAGTTTGCTCGCTGTTGTTCAGGTGCAGGGGTTGTGTTTTATTCTGTTTTTAAGCTAAGCTGGTCATCGAACCTCAAGCACAGCGACTGAAACGTGTGGGGAGTATTAGTATTGAACACAAAAATTAGCATTGAATGGTCAGGTTTGTAGTCTTGTCTCAGATGGTTGCTTGTGATTTTACAATTGCTTTGGCTCAATTTTTGCAACAATTTTCAACTTTCACAACTATTACAGTATCACAACATTTAACAATGATGTATTGAGAAGTGTGACATGTTTTCTTATGTGAGGAGATTTAGTATCAGTAACTCAGGTTATCGTATTGGCACCACTAGCAAAAGATTTCACAGAAAACAGCCCCAGTTTTGATTCGTGTCAGAAGAGCAAGTTTTTTTTTTTTTTTTCGGACATTTAAATCTTGGCTACTTTAAATCTACATTCTACATAGTCCGTCTGCATAACCATATAATACAATGACATAACCATATATTTTCCTGCCAGTCATTTGCATTTACAGTATCTGTCTTTCTGCGGTTGACTCTGCCTTTACAGTAAATCTACACATTAGTACAGTATCTTCCTTCCTATCCATCCATATTGTTGTCCTCTGTGATCACATGCACATTCCACATGGCTTTCTCTTGATTAATCCTTCCCAGTTAATTACATGGTTGAGTTGTCATATTTCTCCTTGTTTCCCTTCTGTGAGAGGCTCTCAGAGCTGTGGTCACTGTGTTCATCTAGTGGCCTGCAGGCCTCGTCTGCTGCTCTCGTCGTCTGGAGGGACTGCGCAGCGGTTTCTCCCACACACCGAATGCAAACACACACGAGCATGCACGCACACACACACACACACACACATAAACACATAAAAAACACAGCCTCACGTAGTGAACTCTCTGTCTATGTCTCTCTTTCTGCCTTTCTTTGTCTGTCTTGGTCTAAGCCACACACATGTGTTGGGTATCCGCCCCCACAGACACACACACACACACACACACACACACACACACACTCTCCCCCTCCATCCCCTGGAGCCCCTCTGTCTCTCTTTCCTCTGTCTCTTTTTCCTCACCAGTTTTCCACCTCCTCTCTCTCCTCCCTCACTTCCAGCTGTGTTATACAGCTAAGGAATATAAGTAGCAGCAGGCCGGCTATAAATATCGCCTGCCCACCCAAGACTGTTAGGATTATTATTTTTCTTATAATCACTGCGGTCTTTCTATAAACCGAACAGATTATTATCTGTTTTTTGTTGCCTGGTGCGGGTCCCTGTTTCAGTGCGTAGCAGACAGCTCCAGTGTATTTCTTGCAGAGGACATTTTCCTTTTTGCTGGTGTCAGGGAGATGATTGACTGGAGAAGGCTTACAAGGCCTTGATTTGTACTTTTGTACTGCCACAGTGACAGTATAGCATCAGCAGTGAGGAGTAGAGTGGACGAAAAACCAGGAGGAAAAATGACGTAGAGCTGCAGAAAGGATGAGGAAGAGTAACAAGCAGTTGGGTGACGTGCAGGAGTGCTGGTGAAGGTGAAGAGGAGTGCTTAGCTCGATTTACAATGACAAAGCTCTGTTCTTTTTTTCTTGAAAATGGGGGTTGGGCTCCTAGTTGTTTACAGATGGAGCATTTCTCCGAGCTGCCTCAGTCTACAGCTGGGAACCAGCTGTGTGAATCAACCTCTCCTCATCTGCTTTATCCATCCATCCTCCTCTCCTTCTTTTTTCCTCCCCCCGTTTCCTCCGCTTCTCCTCCTTAAAAGGAGTTCAAAGAAATATTTGTGGTCGGGGCATTACCTACCTGATACACAGACATGCAGAAGTTATGCAGAAGTAGTAGTAGAAGAAGAAGAAGAGGGGAAGACGAGACAAGAGGTCGATGTTACTTGGTAGGCAGAGAGGGGAGGAAGGTGTGTGGCGGGAGGAAAAGAGGCTGGAGCTAAAGAGAGAGGAGGGAGGGGAGGAGAGGAGCGGGGTGCAGGAAACCACAGGTATGTGCAGGATGGCGGGTGGGTGGCCTGGAGAGAACACAGAGAAAAAGTGGGATTGTGGAGGAAAAGCGAGTTACAGGGGGGACTAAAGAGGAAGGAAACACACTCACACGTGTTGGCAGCACCGCATCTGTCTCTCTTGATAGAGTTGTTGGTTGAAATCCCTGAACTGACAAACGTTAAGCATCTAACTGCCTTTGAGAAAGTGACGCTGCTCAGTGGCCAGCAGCAGAAAACTGTGCTTGTGCAGGCAAATGAAAACAAGGAGAGGTGAACCACTCCTAATCTTAAGACAAACACTATCAAGTCGCTGACTGATCAAGCCAGCAGTTACAAAAGTGGTAAAACAGTAATCATGGCTGTGCAGCAAAGGCAGTGTGTTGCTGTACATGTGACTACAAAGCAGCTCGAGTAATTTATGGTACTTTTTGCACCAAAATTGGTTATTTGTCAGTGTATTTAGCTAGTATTTTACCTTCTTCGCTCTCCTCTACAGCCCTCACGGTTGTACAGTATGTGCATAACCCTCTTTTCCTCTGCAACTGCTGCTCGTAGCATAACTTTTCATCACGTTGAATAAGAATATGGCTTTCAGCTTGCCTAAACTAAGCTCTCTAAAGGCTCATCAGGTGCTGTTTTCTGCTCTGTTTGCTCTACTCTTTTCTATTGTGCTTGGTTTAGCTCGGCTCCCGCTTCTACTGTTTGTAGTCGTGTCGAGCTGCCACACTCAAGCCCTCTAGTGCCCTGATGTCTGTCATCAGTCACTCCGGCTGTGTAGCAACAAGGGATCAACGTTTCATTCTGCCATTTCGACAAGGTGAGAACCCCAGCAGTGAGACATCAGCACCACAGCTTCCTCAGCCCGCAGTTTACAGTACAGGGATACATGAGGTGTGAATCAGTGGGGTTGAAACCTGGGCTATGGTGTTGACTGTATTAAACCACAGTGATAGTCTAGTAAACATTAGTTTAGGGCTTCAGGGACTATTCTTTCTCAACAGAGCTGCCAAATGACAAATTTGTAGTCTTCCCCTTTTGAACCCAAGATCATTTTTTGTCATGTGAGGGAGACGTGCACTCATTTCAGGTCGCTAACTTTGAAGCAAACATTTTGGGGCGAGTGTTGCAGTGTATGCAACCACGTTTTCCCTGACATTGTTATCACTACATTGATGAGAATATTTTTTGATATTGTTATATAAAACATGGCAAAAATGATGTATGTTAGTAAACTCAGAAAATAGCCAAATAGCTGTTCCATGCAATGGCCTATGTTTCCACTGTTATGCTTTACAATAGACCAAACTCTTCCAATGTGTAAAACAAATCCTTCAATTACTAATTTTGTCAGTTTTTAATTACAATTTGCGCAAGAAAATATTGAATTACTTCACGCTGTCAGCACAACATTTATGGAGAATGCAACGTTTCGGTCATGGGCCCTCTTCATGCAAAGGTTCATAACCGAAATGTTGCATTTTCAATAAACTTTGTGACATTGTGCAGGAATTCAGTACTGTTCTTTGCACAGTTTCAATTTCCTGCACCTGTCTGGGTGTGAAATAGACAAACTTACAGTTTTGCTTTGGTTTGGACTAAAGTCCTGGACTTATTTCCATCTTTGTCCCTGGTGTTTAAGACAGAGACAGGCAGTCGATGTTTGACATTAAGATATATTACTACTCAATGAGTAGGGCTTTTTGTACATTACAGTGATGTCTCCAGCCCTGTGGCCTTTCGGTGGTCATACCATTGGCCCCCATCACATTACAGCAGCTGTGAGGAATTCACAGTCTGGGTAAAAGGGGTAAAAAACACAGGGAAGAGTGGGTGGGGGAGAAAAGCAGGGAAGGAGGAGAGTCTGCGTTGGGTGGAGGGGTTACAAAAACAAAGCCCGAATTTAAAAACAAAGTTTACCACCGAAGGAAAACAACAGGGCTCGAAAAAGTTGGTGGGTGAGGAGAGAAAGACGGGGGAAGAGAAAAAAAATGAAAAACAAAATGAGGTAGAATCTGGACTGTGGTTGGCTGACGGCCTGAGCCCCGCCTTCGTTCCCCCTCCCTCCCTCGCTCAGTCTCCAGCCCTAACACAACAGAATCCCCCACAAGCCCAGCCACATCAGGAACGGCTGGCTACATTATAGCTGCCATTATCGTCTCTCAAGTCATAACAGCCAGAGAACACCCACCTCGACTGCAGCTCCGCCAGGAGGGGGAGGGGCGAGGGAGAGGTCGCAAGAGCAGGAATGAGCCGGGAGAGAGGGAATGAGGGAGAGGGTGGAGGCAGCGGGGGAGAAGAGGGAGAGAGAGAGCAGGAGATAGCCAGAGATTGAGATACAGAGCAGTGGAAAAGGCAGAATGAGAGGAGGAAAGTAGGGACTGAGGGAGAGGGTGGGGGAGAAAGGCTGGGACAAAATACTCTCAGATGGGTGTTTACACTGCAGGACATGCTCCAAAGATGTGTGTTGAGTTTTGTTTAGGTTGCTTTGTGTTGTCTAAGTAATAGATTATCCAGCAAACACACACATAAGCACACCTACCGCATACTCACATTTCCATCTAAGAGTAGTGGAGAAATGAGGTAAAGAGGAGAGGGGCTGTCATTAAATGCCGCTTTTTACATTGGCTGGGGACGGAGCAGGGAGGGGGGGGGGGGGACATGTGTGAGCCCCAGTTTAGTGTTACACCCAAGAGTAGAGGAGTGTAGACGCAGAGTGGAGCAGGGCCGGATCAGGCCTTTTGTCTGACACGACCAGTGACCTGTGGAAATGTCTGTCCTCCTCAGAGACTTCCTCAGAGGGAGGAGGACTGACGCTTTATGGGAATGTCACAAATGGCCAAACCGTGCAAGACTACACAATGTTTCTCTTTGTATAACGCAAATACAAACCATCACCTGAGAACTGAAGCTTGTGGGACAAATACGTACCAAAGGCCATTAGCAAACAAAAGTCACCTAATGCAGTCAAAGCCCTGCAACAAGTAGGCTACTACATTTGTGAAGCTTATGGTGTTGATTTGCCGAGTAATAGTTAAGATAATATTACACTTTAATGTCATCTGAAAGCACTCAAATAAAATTAACATACTCGCTGAGCCATGTTCCTGTCAATTTTAAAATTAAATACAACACAGTTTGATTTCTTAAAGCAAGACCTTTTAAGTTTTAAAAGAGTAAATAACACATACTTCCTCTTAATGATGGAAAGTTGAATTCATAAGCAATAAAACACACCCTTGGCTTAATTCAGTACACTCAGAGGTTTTGCTGCTACAGCCTTACTTGGTCTGGTATGACCAGCAGCTTATGGTGGCTAATGTTAGCTAGTGTTAGCAAACTGTAATTAGATTAGATTAGATTTTTTTTTTTGCTGAATAACAATCAGTTCACTGACAAAATGACTCTCTCTGGCTACTTGTGCTATTGTTACACCGTGTTTCAGCATTTATATTGTCTTATAATTGTCACTTTAAGTGAGGTAAAGTAACAGACCTACTGCTGCTAAGCTAACATTAGCCACTATAAACTACTGGTTTTACCAGACCAAGTAAGGCTGTAGCAACGAAAGTGCTGAGTGTGTTAAAGTGAGTAAGGGTTTTAACTTTTAATTTGTAAGAGGAAGAATATGTCAGATCTGCTGTTGTAGTTAGTATCAGCCTTTGGTCTTTACAGTGCAGTGGTTGGGTTACTGACAGTGAATGAGTAATAGTCCATTAGGGATACAAAACCATATTTTATTTATTGGTGGTAAGCTGTGTTGGTTCGGTGAGTAAGTAGGTAAATCCAGAATGGAAATTTATTACGCTAAACCACAGTCAGGACTTATTGGGCTTGTTTAAAAATATCCAGTAAGTGAGGTAAGCCCACCTAATATCATCCATCCAGGATACCATCCAACTTCAAGCAGGGACTGAAAAAAGACATCCATGAATTTGTCTCTCTGGAAAAATAGTACAGTTCCTCGGAGCTATGCTTTTAAAAAACGGTTATTCTTGATTGCTGATATTGTAGAGGTCACTCTGGGGATGGATTTAGAGACATCTGGCCTTTAGGTGTGGCTTGCTTGTATGGGGTGGTGATGTTGCAGGGTTGTGAACCTGGAGTGTTTGAATGGAGAGGTTTTGGGTGTAGAAAGTGGCTGGACATCCTGTCCTCATCCTCAGCTCCTTGGTTCCTGCCCAGCTCGCTGTGCCGCAGTGGAGCAGACTTGTTTAGTTAGCCGTGTGATTTATGGCCTTGGGGTTTTTAATATGCTTCTGCCCCATCCCTCTAAAACCCGGCACCACAAAATTACACCGGGGAGCAAACTCCCTGAGAGTTTCTCACAAAATATTGACCTAAAATAGCACAATGCCACGACACCTGTGTCAGCACCATGCATATATGGGATCATCCATCTATATGTACTTACATGTTGTACAGAAATACATATATCCATACATACATGTACACATACAGTAGATAGAAGCATACATAGGCGTGCTTTTTTACACATTTATACATGGGATTGGTTGTTGTTGTTTTCCTACCTAAAAGTCTTCACTAAGTATAAGAAAAATATACATCATGCAATCCACAATAAAAAAAACTTTTTTTTTTTGTTAAGTAAATGTTTCCTGCTTCAATAGTATCCGATTAATACTGCTGAGTGAGTGTTATTTAAAATGGTAGATGTGTAAGTATATGGAGATAAGCATATCTCCTCTATATGATGGTGTGGTCTGCTTGTGAAATACACAATTTATATGTTTGGGGTGTGCAAAACAATATTTTTTTCTGCCAAATATATTTGATGGAAACTTTTCATATATATATATATAAATATGCTAATTTGTGTTGCCAAATAGGTTTCGCAAGAAATGTAATTGCTGCGTAATTATGAACACTGGCATTTTGTTTTTCCAGTGCAGGAATTCCTACGTTTTTGTACAACGCCAAAGTCATAGGGAAGCAAACAAAGTGCAGGATTGTTACACCGTAGACCTGGGTTCACTTCCTGAGGTTTAGTTAACAAAAGCACTTTGGTTAAGGAAAGATCGTGATTTTGTTTAAATGTTACGGAAGTTAAGTCGTGTCTCGTGCTTCAAGTCACTATTGACCTAACGTTCAACCAAGACCATAAACTTTATCTAATCTTTTTCTTAAGTGCTTTGGTGCCTAAACATAACTATAAAAAACAATATCATGCTTTAGTCACTACGTAGGGATATCTTAGTGAAAACAAATTAAATATGTTGTTAGTGAACATTTGTTGTTGCAAATATGTTAAGTATCATCATTTTGCAACCTGGCAGATACGTTCATTAGAAACGTTTCCTCATTATATAGATAATAAAATGTAATATTAATGTATTTTCTGTGCAAATTTAGTAAATCAATGTCATTTCTAGAAGACAGGGATGCTCAGACTTGATAAATATTTATTCTGTTGACTTTCTCTATGTTTGCATTTACTTTACAGTAATTCACTGTATAAGAGCATAAGCTATGTTCCATGCAAATTAATTACACAACACACAGTTGAGTGTGTGTACATGGAGCTACAACAGCAACACTCACTCACTCGCTGCCTTGCTCCCAGGAGAAACACTCGCAAACATATTTTTCAAAAAATTCCAGCTTGCTTATGCGCAGGTAGTCTCATACATTATTCACTCTTACTCTGAGATCCACCACCATTTATCATGTCTAACACACACACACACACACTCACACACACACACCTACACACACACACACACACACACACACACACACACACACACACGCTGCACTGCAAATACACTTGTCTCCAAAACTCCCTTCTCATACACACCTGCCACTGGGCTTACACAGTACAAACTGCTTCAGTATATTCACACACACACACACACACACACACACACACACACACACACACACACACACATTCCCTGTAGACATGGTGGCCACTGGATTATTATGCTACCCCCTGGCGAGACTGACAGGTGTGTCAGTATGTGTGTATGTGTGTGTCAGGCTGTCTGGTGACCCCCTCGTTGGTATTTATTAGCTCTGGACAGCTGAGGTGCTCGGCGAGATCTCTATTTAGCACTTCCGGCTAATTATCATACACACATCCAAAGCTGGCGCTGAATGTGTGCAATTAGCCCCGGACCGCCCACATCATTTAGCCACTCGCTAACTTTGCGTACCAAATCCCCCCGGTGGCTTGTAGGCTTAAATAGGTCCCTACTGCCCTTTTAACACTTGTGCTACTACATAACAGGCCTGGCTGGGAACCTGTTACACTCAAACCACAGAACTTTTATCTGCAGTGGACAGGAGCTCTCCCAGTTTAGGTTTGAACACTTGTCATATGAACAACAACAATGTGATATTTTGATTCCACAGTACATGGCAGGGATTTAAGGGCGGAGTTAAAGAATATGGCGTAAGACCGTCACATCTGAAACTCTCTTTTAAATCAATTTATAGATTTATTGTTAATTAGAGACACATTAACACAAGCATGTTTGGATTAAAGGGTTAAAAAAAAATCTATCAACACAAAAATGATTTTGTCAGGTTTTGATATATACTTATGGATTGACATGAAAAATAAATATGCTATATATATTTAATTTAGTTGATTTGACAAGTGATCAAGACTAATATGAGCACATTTTTTGGCGTTTCTCCATTTGTGGCAGCTATGACATCAGCGTATACAGTAATGTTTTGGTCCTAATTACCTCTGTAACCATGTAAGAGCCCACAGTCCCGACTATTAGTACCTGCACTGATGTGGTTGGATGTAATGAGCAGGTGCTTGTTCCCAAGATCTCTCAGCTAGAATTACCTTACACATGCGCTCTTGCTGAAAGACACCATCTCACCCTGAGTTTCATACAAAAGGCTGCTTTGTTCTGCTTTCATTTTTCTCTGTTTGTGTTGCTAGCATCCCTTAACTGTTTGTCTTTTAAGCTTTAAGGCAAAACCCAGATTTTCTTCCTCTGTATGTCTTTTCCATGTTGATCGCTTCTTTCCGGGATGGGAAGGTGCGGCAGGTTTTCGGTGTCTGTCAGCAGCGTTTGAGGTGCACGACTCTGTTTAGAGAAGAGAGATTACAGCCAAGCCCACTGTTTGTGTCACAGGGTTTTGTCTAATCTGTAGGAGGAGTGTTTCAGGGCGCATCAGTACCATCACATGACCTGCTTTTAAAGTCTCTGTAACGTATACGAGTCCAGATTCCAGAGCTGAGAGTTATCCTTTTGTGCTGATACTCTGTCTATTCCTTACACCAATTTAAGCTGCCGTTTAGAGGACATTCATGTTAATTTTATGTAATCGTGTGTACTTATGGATGTCATGTTTCATGAGCTTTAGACGCTTGTATTTCTATAGATGTGTGACTGTAGAAGGGCATTTTGGTTTCTTTGCTCCAGATGTTTTTCCGATTATGAATAGAACAGTTGTTTGGTGCTATATCTGTTCCCTCTCAGAGTACACTGTTAAAAAAGAGTTAAACAACCCCCCAATTCACAGACTTGAACCTTGTACAGCTGCACTTTAAATCACATTAACTGTCAACATACCTGTAATGGAGGTTGCCTCCAGTTCACCTGCAAACAGTACCTCATTTCTTTTTTTTAATATTATGTCCACCTTATATTTTTGTAAATCTACTAATGCTTTAACACTGGTAACATTGTTCACTATGAAACATTTGACTTGACTTGACTTCTAACTTTCTGTATTTTGTGTTTAATTTTATTTCTTCTGTGGTTTTGGATTATGGATTTAGTACTTTGTACCAGTTTTGTTTAAAATAAGTATGACTCAAACTTTTCAGAGAGAGCTTATTTTGCCTTTAAACTGTTTTGCTTGGTTTGGTTCAGTCTGTTATTAACATCCTACATATTCTCTTTTTCCCCAACCACAATTGTTTTTGTCTATTTGCCTTTTCTTTCTGGTGTAGTTTAGTTTAGGTTGGTTGGGTTTGTTTGGTTTTTCCTCTCCTCACCCTAACCGTGTCCTTGTCTTTGTGTGTCAGGTCCAGGGTGTAAGGGGAGCAGTAGGTCTCGGAGCTCCAATGCCAGTGGACATGCAGCCACACCAGGGGCTGTATCACTACGAGACCTCACCCAGCCAGCCCTCCAGAGGGTAAGAGAGCATGTAGCATGTGCTACGTCCTCACTCATTACTCTGTGGCTGCATTTTAACCTCTATTTGTCACGGTGAATTCCACAACTGTTTGACATGAGAGAAATATAAGGAATAATTTTGGGAAATACACTTATTTGCTTTCTTTCATCTTAAGAGTAAGATGAGAAGATCGATATCACTCTCATGTCTGAAGGTTAAGTACAGAGCTAGAACAGAAATACTCTACCAACAACTCTAAAATGAAGTGCTGTATCTTGTTTGTTTAACCAATACAAGAACAAAAATGTAAAAAAATAAATTTTGAGATTTAAGGGGGAGTTCTGTGTTGAGCCCAACCAATTTTGGTTGGGCTTTTTTTTTTTTTTTTACATAAACACATAACACAAACAAACATTTTTGAAAAGGATCCCTTAAATTTGTGACCAGGAATTGTAACATTTCAGAACATTTTACAGTTGTGAAATGCCATATATGGACAATATATATGGACAAACTATGTAATGGCGACTGTTTCTGAGTTACCTAAAAAATGACATGGCATTTCTGTACCACAATTTATTTTTTATTTATCATTAAACATATACGACAATAACAATATATATCTGTGTTAGTTAATATCGGTCAATATATGGGCCCAGCAGATTAATGCAGGTTTACATGTTGGAGCTATTTCTTGACAAACAACAGTTTATCCATCCGCCCAGCGCCTCTATTGCGCGGGTTGACAGATATGGTTGGTGAGCACAGGTTTTGGGATCTGTACAGGCACAAAGGTATAAAACCTGGCAACCAAGAAAAGTCTTCAAGAAGTTGTGCACAGTCACTGCGCTCGGCTGTTGTTTTCCAAAAAAAAAGAGCTCCAACATGAACTATTAGCACTCCCCCTAAAATCACAAATTGTTGTTTTCTGTTTCTGTACAGGGGTGACAGGGTGTCAATAAGTTTAAAAGTTTTGGTTGGCATATTTCTTTTTAGCTTTGGACAGAGCCAGGCTAGCTGTTTTCCCCCTGCTTCCAGTCTTTATACGAAGATTGATATGAATCTTCTCATCTTACTCTCCGAAAGAAAGTGTATGAGCGTAAATAAAGTAAAATGTTGAATTATTTTTTTAAATCTTGGGCACTTGTCTTTCCAATTTTGATGCATTACAACCACAGCGACTCTTCCCACCTCACTCTTTCTGCCAACAGGCAGTTTTATTAACAAACAACCAGAAATCACAGCAGTCCCTCTCTAGAAAGCAGGGGTGATACTTAAAGGCTCAGAAACTGTTCCTATTTTAATCACACAGATATTCTGAGGGTGCAGAAGCCCAGGTCTCGCTGCAATTGTTATGGACACAGTGCTAGCTCAGCCCCTCGCTCCTCCCCCTCTCCTCCCTCCCTCCCTCCCTCCCTTCCCCATGCCACCCAGGTTGCGGGTAGACTCGGCCTCTCTGTGACAGCTGCTAATTACAGGCTGACCAGGCCCCGCTGTGCTCTGCATGACTGCCTCGCGCCCCGCTCAGGTTACCCAGAGTGAGGGAGAAACAGAGAGAGATGGAGAGAAAGGTGGCTGGACAGGACAGAGAAAGACAGAGGAGCAGGAGGAGGAGGGAGAAAGGAAGAGGAGATAGAAAGTGACAGAAAGGACAGAGGGGGGGAGAGAGAGAGAAACAGAGAAGTAGAACAGAAGAGATGAATGGGAGAAGAGAAAGGGAGAAAGGAGTGAGAATGGGAGGGAGGTAGATTCGGGGGGAACCAGCACAGTGGATTAGAGAGGACAGATTAAGCTCCTGTGTGGAATACACGTTGTGGTGAAAGAATTAAAGAACTGAAAGGACGACTTAGGAGAAGGTGGATAGATGAAGTCTGCCCCTTTAGGAGAGGAGCGAGAGGGACAGAGGGAAAGAGAAAAAGAACAGGAGAGACAGATTTTGAACCAACCAGTGAGACTGAAGAAAGGTCAGAGAAAACATTGAAATTCATGAGAGGGCTGGAAAGTTCCAATCAAGTCACCCTTCTCCAGTTTGGTAGGGGAAAACCCAGATGAGTAAATTTCCACAGTGTAGACCAAGATAAGGGCTATACCCCATCTAGTGGCGAGAACGAGACATCACAAGAGATTAGAGCAGAGATGAGCGTCGAGTTCAGCTCCTCAGACAGTGCTTCTTTCCAGGCTCTGTACTGTTATACCGTTGTATCAGTTACTATAAATGCTTAAGCTTATAGATAAGGGGTTATTTATAGAAGCTTTCCAATTAGCATAATCTTCTCCCACTTATCTGGGCCCAAAAGTAACACAGGAAGCACCTAAAAATGTAATATTCTTTCAATATTGACCATTAAATTATTTATTTTTGTTAAAAATTTTGATTGATTGATGTATGTGTCACTTTAGGGGCTCAAATCTACTCACCTCCCATGACTGAATATGTTCTTCTGTGATGCTTTCTGCCTCTCAATGACTTGCAACACTCTGAAACACTCCTGTTTTGTTGTATTAAAAAAAGTACAATGTTTCAAGCCCAAATCGGCTCTTCATCAGGTATAGAGGACTGGGAATTTTAAAAAGAGAGAACAGTGTCCCCTCACTGAGAGGCAGACATCACAACTACAGGACAAAACAGATGTGCAAATTTGTGCAAATGCTCTATATTGTACTATTTTTCCTGCTCCCATCATGACTTTTTGCAGTGGCCACTTTTCACATTAATTTGAGATTATTTATCCTTATTCATAACTGTGTATATTTGCAGCCTAGTCCCATCAGACCAGTCTCCCTACAGTGATGTGTCCTCGCTGCGTGCCCCGCTCCTCAATGGCCCTCCTCAGGACTGCCGCGCTATGTATAACCCCATGACTCCCAGTATGACTCATGGATCAGGACCAGGACAGGGGATTGGCCACTGCATGGATCAATATATGAGGCCCCCTCAGGCCCCACCGCCGCACAGTATGATGGGCCACAGGGGCATGCTGCCCACAGAGGGTGAGTCAGAGTATCTTTTACATCTCCTTAATCTCACAGCTGCTACTGATTTGGACTTAATGATACCTGAGAGACTGAGTAAGAAACAAAGACGACCCAGATTTCTACAATGGGAAAGATCTGCAGTCAACAGAGCTGGTTGAACTGATATAAATGTGTCTTTTACGCTGCAGCAGCTTGGACTAATCTAAATTACTCAGTTAACTTAAGGTGAACTAGAGATAAAAAATAGACCCTGTAAACATAAAATATGTAAATAGTGAACAGCGAATCTAAAAATGAATACTGAACAGATGTCAGCTGATTACTATTACAGTGTGGCTTTTATATAATAATGTGCTTTATATATCTAGTAATACCAGGTGTCTATTCTTTGGCACACACAGGATCAGGTCTGGAGTGAGTTCAATTTTTTTATGCATGGTGTTACAATCCCTTTGTGTCAGTTCTACTTAACTTACCTGCCAGGACAATGGTCTCTCTTCCTCACTTGTCATTTTAGAAAAGCTAGATTTTAGTGCTTCTTGCAGCTGTACCTAAAACTTCAAATGCCATGATTGTTGTGTGGCCAATGCAAGTAGCTATCCTTTCTTTTTGAACCAATCAGCACTTGTTAGATGCACCAAACTGTAGATGAGGTTTTAAACACTGGCTACACTGTGAGTTACAGTAACCCATAAACCCTTTGTTTGCCTCACTAATGTAAAAGATGTTAATGTGGATCTTTGCAGTGGTTTGTTTCAGTGTTTCTGCCTGTCTTTAATGTCTAACAGGTGGCAATAGCACCCCCTACTGTAACCAGAACAACATGATGTCCTCTCATCACAACTTCTGCCAGATTCAGCCTGGCTCTGATCAGATTGGCTCAGGCGATGGTATGTTAACACTCCCCACTGTTTCCTTTAAATATAAATCTTGTATATGTAAGATCTTGTGTCATCAGCGCTAACCCTCCTGCTCTCGCTGCCCTCTGTTCCCCTTTAGGCTCGAGGTTCTCCACACCTCGTTCCATGCTGAAGCTGAGTAAAAAGAGAGCTCTGTCCATCTCTCCTCTGTCTGATGCCAGTGTAGACCTGCAGACAGTAATCCGGACATCGCCCAACTCCCTGGTGGCCTTTGTCAACTCTCGCTGCAACCCCAATGGGGCCAGTTCTTATGGCCATCTCTCTGTGAGCGCCATGAGGTCAGATATTTCTCCTTTCTATGTTAAGCACAAAAATGCATTTAAAAGTCAGCAATATCCATATATATTACCTCAGACATTTAATGTCTAATATTCAAGGTATTGGATGTAAAGTATCTGCTGCACATTCCCTGATTTTAAATTACCCTTACATAGTTGTTAGTTCCTCTCCCCTCATTTGGTCACATTACCGCACCAACGCATTTACCACCCAACATTTATCTTCTACTTTCAAACACTATCTTGCCTAAGCATTAGGTAATTACATCCCTAAAGCCACCACAGATGGTTAAAAACAGCAACTGCAATAAAATGAAAGAATAAAATCAAAACTTTGGTGAAATTCACCTGTTCAGCAGTGCGTGTTGCCCCAACTTGATAGCTGCAAGCTAGCTGGCCAATTCCTTAGTAAACAGGTTGATTTAGGTATTTACACACAGGTAGACACATACACCAAGGCAAATGAGGAAAATAATAAAGGCAAATAATGAGAAAAAGTTACATATTCCAGTATTAAATGATAACAAGATTAACAAACGTTTATCTTCCCATGATAAATGTCCACATTCACGTACATATTTTAATGTTTCAGCAAACTGGCCACTGGTTGTATTCATTTTGATTGATTTGAGTACCTCACCAGTTCTTTTATTCTCCTAGAGTCGTCATATTGTTGTTTTTTCTGTTACTTCACAGCCCGTCCCTTGGATATTCCAGCAATATAAACTGTCAATCCAGGCAACAAGGTTCCATGTATGGAGGAGGCGGGGGGACGCCTCTGGGTGTACACACACCAGGTCCCTGCCAAGCTTCCCGCTTACCTCCCCACAATCCTCGGCTCCACGCTCCGCCCAAGCACGGACATGTAAGACGGCTTTCTCGCTCACTTTACAAAGCAGTCAGAGCAATTCAGTATCAGCGCACCCTCTGCTTCTGACAGCTGGGGGAGGATGGATGGGAGGTGGGAATAGGAAGCTATGATAGGGAGAAAAATCTGTGTTAATTGTATGAATGTGAATGACTCTGACAGAAAAAGATTGGAAAAAAAACAAAACAGAGATATGATGTGTGTTTTTATTTTGTAGCTGAAGACAGAGCCGGGGCTGGGAGGTGTGATGGATGGCATGAATGTGAAGAGCCTGGAGGAGAGGTCAGAGGGAGATGTGGCCAGTCCTTCTTCCACTGGCACTCAGGTACAGAAACGGTCTTATTCTCACAAGTAGTTTTCACCTTCACACATTTACATTTTAGTTTTGGCATTATTTATTTGTCAAATACGCATGCAGGAATATAAAAGCTCTGTAAGTGAAATGGAGTCAAGAACAGTGAGTGGAGGACAAACCATTTGCTCTTGGTAAACATGTTTGACTGATATGGGCCCATACTGCAGGTGTTGTCTTGTTGACGGGTTTCTTATTATAGAGTTTCTTATATTATAGTAACAGCATGCAAAGAAAGTAATTTTTTGCAGCTTTCAGTCTGTTTTTATGTAGTGGTAGTTGGCAAAGAACCTCCATCATATCAGCAGAACATGCCATGATATCTGATATGTAATATAAGGCAAATGTAGCCCTCTACGTGTAAGTGGCTTTAAGATAAATGCATGGAGTAAAATTCCATATATGTTTGTACACTGTTTTCTTAAACTTGAGCCATGAACATCTGGTCTGTGCCCATATGTTTCCTCAGGACCCTCTCCTGGGTCTACTGGATGGCAGAGATGACTTGGACAAGGAGGACGGGAAGCCCGAACAAGAGGCCATCTACGAAACCAATTGCCACTGGGAGAGCTGCACCAAGGAATTTGACACACAAGACCAGCTGGTTCATGTAAGAGATAGATCAACCGATTGATAATGTAGAATGGAGAGACAAAAAAAGCAAAATACAGCATTTCAGCAAAAAGGTATCTACAGTATACCACTTTGATTATTAATAGGTCTCTCTATATATCTGTTTACTCAACAGCACATCAACAATGAGCACATCCATGGAGAAAAGAAGGAGTTTGTGTGTCACTGGCAGGAGTGCTCTCGAGAACAGAGGCCTTTCAAAGCCCAGTACATGCTGGTGGTTCATATGCGCAGACACACAGGAGAGAAGCCACACAAGTGCACTGTGAGTGTATCTTTAGTCTCTGTCTATGTGCTTTCTTTCTCTCTGTTTCTGTCACTGTTTTTGTTTGTGTCTCTGTAATCTAGACTTTTACACCTGCAAGCACTAAATTGCCAAAAGCATGAAAGCTGCCGTTTACATGGTCACATTTTACATTTATCATCCTGTGTCATCATAACTTGCTACAGCAGAAAATTAAATATAAAGTCAACTCTTATATTATATCAAATATTAATCTGCTTCTACTATGAAGTATTTGTGTTTAGTGAGACACAAAAAAGAAGGGTCTATTTCTTTTATTCACATCCTGGTTTGACATTGTGTTTGCTGATATTTTTTATTTAATTTATTTCTGTTAGTTTATAGTTTTTTAGTTAAGGCTATCGGAAGTTGTTATCTTTATTGCAACTTGTCTGTTATTATAAAACCATTATGCATATTTCTGTTTTAGTTCGAAGGCTGTAATAAGGCCTACTCTCGCCTGGAGAATTTGAAGACCCACCTGCGCTCTCACACTGGAGAGAAACCATACGTGTGTGAACATGAAGGTTGCAACAAGGCCTTCTCCAATGCTTCAGACCGGGCCAAGCACCAGAACCGAACTCACTCCAATGAGGTACTGTAGTGTACACCACTGAAAAGTAATAAAGTAATCCAGTTTGAACAATAACTTGACAGCTAAATTAATTTGCTGTCTTGGCTTTGTACATTATTAACAGTGATACTGTTAAAGATAAACCATACTTTATCTTTCCAAGGTTAACAGATAAGTGATTTATGTTTTGTATTAAGTAACTTAATATAAAAATAATTTAATGACTTAATATAGGAGTCTTGTAGAGATTCACACTTCTCACTGCAAATATTTTGGATGTCCATAATGTCAAGTATAGCAAATCAGGAAAAATAAATTAATAAGTTTGTATTGGGTTAAGAATGGTATACTGCAATTGAGAGACCCTTTCAGAAGCAGTAAAGTTGCAGTAAAGTCAGTTTTGGTATGTGAGACTGTGTACACACAAACAAAGATTTTGTGTATTGACAGGTGCTTTGCTTTTGCTTTTCACAGAAACCTTATGTATGTAAGATCCCCGGCTGCACTAAGCGGTACACAGATCCAAGCTCTTTGCGTAAACATGTGAAGACGGTGCACGGCCCTGAAGCCCACATCACCAAGAAGCATCGTGGCGACACAGGACCTCGACCCCCTGGTTCAGCTATGACCCCTGGAGGCCAGAGCTCTGAACTGCTGCTGGAGAAAGAGGAGACACGCAGGGAGGACTGCAAACTGTTGGCTCCCGAGACTGCTCTGGTGAGTGATACATTTTATATATGGTCTGCAAGGTCCTTTTAAATAGAAGAAAATAAACAAAGCTCCAATGTTAAAAGCACCAAATCTATAGTTTTTTTCACATATACTTAACATTTGATATACTACCATTTAAAAAGGGTTGTCAGTTATTTAAAGTATACATGACATGAATATTACATTACTTCTTTCAGAAATCCCAGCCAAGCCCTGGTGGTCAATCATCCTGCAGTAGTGAACGTTCTCCACTGGGGAGTGCCAACAACAATGACAGTGGGGTGGAGATGAACCTGAATGCAGCAGGCAGTCTGGAGGATCTCACGGCACTGGAGGATGGAGTTGCGGGTGGAGGAGGAGGAGGGGAGCCAGGAAGTGTAGGAGGAACAATGGGAATGTCAGCACAGGCTTTGAAAAGGCTGGAGAACCTCAAGATTGACAAGCTGAAGCAAATCCGCAGGCCAACCCCTCCTGCCCGCTGTGCCAATAACAAGCTACCTGCACTTCCTGGTATGTTCTGCTGTGGGCATATTCTTAGTTTATACTGATGAAGTTTGAATTGTTGCACAAAATAGAATTTGGGCTGAATAATGAATTGCATTGTTACAACATAACTGACCTATGACTGATAAAGGATTCAGGGATTGTTTTTATGGGACATCTAAATTAACATTCTTGGTTTGTATTGATGAACTGTCTCTAAACTGTTTCCTCCTTCTGGATGTTCATTTTCATTTCCAGGGGAGAATATGGGAATGTGTGCACCTTCTCCACTCCTCTCAAATCGACGCGTTATGGAGCTGTCCAATCACGAGTTAGGAGGTGGCACATCGATTGGCTGCTCTTCTAATGACAGGAGAGGAAGCGGCACCAGCAGCCTAAGCTCTGCATATACTGTCAGTCGTCGGTCCTCCATGGTGTCTCCTTACCTGTCTAGCCGGCGCTCCAGTGAGGTCTCACAAATGGGAGGAACAGGAGGGGGAGGATGTCACCTCCTTGGCCCAGAGCAGAGTGTGGGAGACCCCCTTTCTCCTGAGACCAATCGCAGAAGAGCTCCATGTCCTGGAGGAGGAGGATTACCAGGCCTTCCTAACTTAACACCCGCCCAGCAGTACAGCCTAAAGGCCAAATATGCTGCAGCAACTGGTGGACCACCACCTACTCCTTTACCCAATATGGAGCAGACAGGTACTCCAGGCAGAAGAGGGGGTGTTTTAAGTGAGTACCAGGGGCAGCCTCTGCCTCCTTTTCTTCAACAAGGTGGTCCACGTAGGCATAGCGCCAACACAGAGTATGGCACCGGTGTTATCTACCCTCATCAGGCTCCAGGTAACAACAGCAGGCGAGCAAGTGACCCGGTTCGATCAGTAGCAGATCCACAAGCTCTCCCTAAGCGCTTCAATAGCCTTAATAATGTAGCCATGATGGGCCGAAGGAATGCACTGCAACACCGTGGCTCTGACACCAGTCTTGCCCGCCACATGTACTCCCCTCGACCACCTAGCATTACAGAGAATGTAATGATGGAGGCTATGGGTATGGAGCCCCACCTTTCCCCTGTTGATGCCAGGGATCGTTCCATGATGATGCCCCCTGGAGAGAGAAACTTCATGGGATACCAGCAACAGCATCAAACTCTTGGAGGAGTCAGAGGTGGAGGTCCTCTTTCAAACCAACTGTCCCCAAGCCATGACTCTCTGAGCTGTCCAGACCAGGCTTACATGCAGGGGCACTACCAGAACCAGGGAGGGGAAGTCACTTCCAGGGCAGGTGGAAATCCAATAGGCCATGCAAGGCCTAGTCACTCAGAGGGCATGTCTAATGCACTTCTCCAGCAGGCCGAGTACAGTATGAGCACCTGCCAGCTCAGTCCCTCAGGCCCCCATTACCCTAGCATAGGCCAGGGTGGTGATGCTGGAGGCCCTTGGAGTGATACCCACAGCCAAATCCAAACTTCCAGCCATGCTCTCCAGAACCAGCGAGGAATGCAGTATTCAGATCCTAGCCTGCAGCCTCAACAGACACAGGCCCCCTTCAACAATCAGACAGGCCTCTACAACAGTCCTGATGGAACCCACAAACTCATCATCAAGCCTGAGCAGCAGTTCCACCCTGGGATGGGAGGTGGAGATGCCTGTCAAAGTGCTAAGCTCCAACAGCAGCGGATGCTCCTCCAGCAGACTCAGGGTTACCCACAACAGACAGGCCAGGTCATGATGAGGAACTCTAACAATCCCAGCTGTGACTTTCAAGGGCAGAACCAGAACTCCTTCCCCAGTGGCGGGGGCTTGAGCTTGGGCTGTGCTGGCACTGCGCTTTCAGATGGGCAGAGGTCAGAAACCCCCATGATGCAGGTGAAGGAGATGATGGTGAGGAACTATGTACAGTCCCAGCAAGCACTCCTGTGGGAGCAGCAACAAGAACAACAGCAGCAGCAGCAGAGTGGAATAAAACCTCCTCCTCTATCTGATAATATGGATATGAGTGCCCAGACAGCAATGATGCAGCACAGTCCACAGCACCAAAACCAGAATCTTTACTCCAGCCAGCCCTATCCATCCTACCCCAACCAGAACCTGGTCATGAGCCCTCCGGCCCACAGCCGAGGGCCCAGCTCTGTGACACCTAAAGACCAGCAGCTGGTCTCATGTTATGGCCAGGAGATGGTGGTCCCCAGGCCTCCTCAGGGACGGAAACCTCTAAGCCGCCAGAACAGCCTGTCACAGGTAGGAGGAGGCTACCTGGGCAGCCCACCCCACCTCAGCCCTGTCCATTCCACTTCCAGCCCCAGGCGAGCGGTCCGACTTCCTCCAGTTCAGCATCCACAGCACCCGCAAAATGAAATATTCTCTCCTTCCAATAACAACATATACTACTCGGGTCAAATAAACATGGATATGGAGAAACACATGGACCCCCAGAATGGACCTTGTCTCAACCAGCACAGTATGGGGTCCAACCTGGACCCCACAGGTGGCACAAAGTCTGCCCCCATGCATCCCTATCCTGAATCTGGCCCCATCTCCAATGCCTTAGAAAACCTGGACCTGGACAATGCTCGCATAGACTTCACCTCCATCATCGATGATGCTGAGTCTTCTTCGTTCAGCCCTGTCAACAATCCCCTTCAGGGTCAGCCAGGGTCTTCCTCCCAGGCCTCATCCCGCCTCGCCACCCCCCAGACTTCTGTCAGCCTAGCTGCAGGCTCCGGCCTGTCCAACATGGCTGTGGGTGACATGACGTCTATGCTTACCTCGCTGGCTGGGGAGAATAAATACCTGAACACACTGTCTTAGAAGAAGACTTTGGGGCATCTTTTTCCAGACTAACAATCAAGTAGAGACCTTGGCAAGTTCTTAATGTTTTAATTGAGATCCCACATGGAAATGTGTGTAGCCCAGTATCCAGAGGTAACCAGCCTGGGGCTTACAGTGATTTTCCCTAGTACATTGAAAGAAAGCCCAGTAAGGGTAAAGTAAACAAACTTTTGAGTGGATCATTTCATATAATGGATCATTAGTCTGGGCTGTTATGCATCCCCATAAGCCTTTATACAAAAATCCAACACCCTTGTTAACCCTTGTTTGAGCCAGGATGCTGAACTGGCTAGGGGTCTGTTGCTACTGGATACCCATGTAACAGAAATAATGATATGTTGTAAGACTAAGCCCATCACAGGTTTCAAAATTGTAAGAATCCCCACCCAAAACCTTAAAACCAAAGGTGCCTGATCAACCTCCCTCGCTGTATTGTTCCTTCACTGCCTTGGTACTTGGTGTTTTTCGGTGCCTTACTTTAAGACAGAGTTATATGCCTGATATGAAACTGATACTGAACTTTTTCCAAACAGGCATTCCAGTCACATAGGGCTGTGGCAACAGTGGAGCAGAGAAGGATGCATGTAAATAAGTTTTATATACATTTATATATGTTGTGTATATGACAGTGAGACAGTGGATAAATCATCCCCTGTCTTGTGATAGACTGCTTGGATTCTGAAGGCCAATGTTCAGACGGAAGTTTATAAGATGGTTGTTGGAAGAGCTGAGTGAAGACTAGAGGTGTGCTTTTAGTGATCGAGAAATAATTTCTCGGTGCTACTAAATATTAATCTGTATTGCTAGGGATTTCTTCCTTGTCATGAACAACACAGTCTTTATAGTGGCATATCAGTATTCCCACACATGCACAAATGCAATCACAGACACACACACATAGCCTACACACAAACACTCAGGACTTGTTGGTGTTTGAATCTTTGGTGTTCAAATTACATGTATTTTGTAATTGCCTTTCCAGACAGAGAGTTTGCACTCCACATGTTTACTGTAAGTGTTCCTAAAGCAGCTGTGTACTTTTTTTTTCAGTGGTGTTTATAACTGCAAAACAGAAAGGGCCTTGCTCTTTCTAAGGTACATACATGGGGGATAATGAGTAAAGCTCAAATATAATATGTGTTCAGCAATCCCCTCTGCATTACAGTATGTCTGATATATTCAAACATAATGCCTTTGCTCAACATTAACCCGACCTACAACTCGTACATGACTCAGCTGAGGATGACGGCTATTTTGAATGAAACCCGAGTCAGCTGGTTTGTATCTGTTAACAGATCAGTAATAGTTGCCTATATTTGATAAACTGAGGTACATTCATAGTACGGTGCTGCTGCACTTTGGCTCTAATCCGAAAGAGGAGTTATTTGGAAAATTCTGCATTACTAATTCAGGATAGGGGATCAAGAAGCGGGAATTTTATCAATCGCTACCACTGTAGTAAAACACATATTGTTATGTGTACACTGAGGTACTTTTGTGCAACTATTGAGCTGTATCATACGGAAGAAGGCTGTAGCTCTTGGTAGGAGAACTAATTTTACACTGTGGCTTTGCACTGACTACAGCACTGTGTGGAAAGATCTCTGTCTCTTATGACTATTCACACGAACCTCATTTTGATAGCGATAAAGAATCACCACAGTATTTTTTTTTAATAGTCATTCAAGAACACATCTGCGCACAGCTAGACTCAATAAGGCCACATTAAAGTATTGATGAAGCATTTTATGTGACTTCTCAAAATCAAATAGTAGCGTCACTTCAAAGTTTACTAAGCATTAGCAGGAATGAACATTTCTTCATTTTGGAAAAAGTGTACAACCTACCAAAGACACCTTAAAATGACTGAGAAAAAGATGCACAGATAGTCTATTTTAACACAACACTAACACTAGCGATAAGGGCATGAACATTGATAGTGCTGTTCTTTAGAATGTATGAGATGTTTTGTATAAAATTATCTTTTTATATTAATGAACTTTATGGACGTTGCCTTCTATGTGTGTGTGTTTTTTTTATAACTGTCATCCTTCATTCTGACCTTTTTGCTGGCAAAAGAATATCACCTTTAGCAACAGAAAGCTATAGTAGCATTAACTATAATAGACAAAAGCCAAGTGTTATATTTTGTGTACAATTTTCTACATTTTTATACAAATGTGCTATATTTTACCAGTTTATGAATAAACATGTTCAGTGGGATGGATGCAGAATGTTTGTCAAACTTTTTCTTTCATGCCTGTTGTTGTAAAGTGATCTGTCTTTGTGTTTTATTACAACACACATGATACTACTCAAATGCTGTAATGAGCCATATCTGCACATTTTATACGTCGAGGTTTGTTTTAGGGCCATGTCATATCTATGTAATTTTAGGACGAGGAGTCAAAGATCCATAAAAGTTTCCAGGTAAAGACATGGGTATAATCCGCTGGATGACATTTGTTTCTGTCTGGTGGATTAATGCAATGACTCCTTTCCTCCAATAGAGTGCACTGCAGCCTGAGAACAAGCACAGATAGCCAACAGTATTTCTCTTTCATTCACTACAAATGAAGCCCCCACAGCATGACTTGAATGCTGCACAAGCTACATAGTCTATCACCCCTGTAAGCAGTTAAACTAAATTCTGAATAATTGTGATCCAACATCATTTTACCCCAAAATTATTGAAAGTTTAATCAACTGACCAAGCAGAGGACTTTTATCCTAAATCATCCTTCTTTTTGTCCTTGTCCTAATTGGAAAACCCCTTGTTATGAATATGATTTAGACCTGCCTGTCACGGCAGCCTAGTATGAGCTACAGTGATTATGCTAGGCTGCCACAGTAAGTAAGTGGATGAGCATTAAAAACGGCTGCTCTTGGTGACATCAGTGCCTGGACGGGCTCTCTGTGGTCAGTGGGGACTGGCACTGTGGGCTGCTGAAAGCTGTAAGAAAGAAAAACTAGGCCTACATGAATCTTGCTCATGAAATAGACATATATGCTTTAAAAGACATCAGATAAGAGAGTGGTGGGAAATGTGAGTAAAAACGTTCATACCCATGATACTGTTTCATACCATAGCATACCTTACACCAGTGGTTCCCAATCTTTTAGGCCTGGGACTCCTTAAAATGAAGTCATGTCTATTTGTGACCTCACATTACAGGATATGGTGGTGTGGAAGTGAGTTATGAACAGTGCAACCAAAGAGTGATTTTCCCCTCAGATTGAAGCAAAATTAGAGAACAGACAGAAAAAATAAACCTAATTTTGTGTAAGAGTATTTTTTTCCTCTCTCTCATCCCTTTAATCACCTTGTGACCGTTCAGATTTATCTTGGGACCCAATGAAGTATCCCTCCGCCAGGTTGAGAACCACTGCTGTAGCCTACATAAGAACAAAGTAAAACTGAGCCTAATTATAAATAGCGTTATTATAAATAAAATTAGGTAATGACACCATGGCTACTGAAATGTTAATTTCCCTTGTCTTGCCGGGCAGCTGCCCGTTTAAAATCGTGTAACAAACATAGTCCCGGCCAAAAACCCCCTTATCAGTTTTCTAAATAGGTGCGCAAACTGTATTAATGGTCTGTAACCACAGCAACAGTGCTCTCATCCTGCTGCGTGCAACCGTACCAGCTAACTAGCTAAACAAGCTGACTCTCACATTTAACGGACCAATTCATGGGTAAACTTACGACAAGCAAACTTTTAAAAGTTCCTGACGATTTGAATACTATGTCACTATGGTAAGTGACAATACACTAAAATATTACAATACCTGTATAAGAATATCCTGATAGCCTATATAAACTGACGGACTTATTTTCGTCACTTTGTATAACACCTCGCCCTGTGCTAACGCTGTCATTTAATCTGAGTTTATAGAGGTGATTTAAAGTACGTTTTAATGTAATATTTTTAAAATGGTATCACCACCATTACTTTTTACAGCGTTGGCTCATTTTGGTTCAGGGGCCCCAGTGTGCTTAGACTATATTGGCATTGTGGTGTTGTGGCATGGCACAGTAGACTCACGGCAGCCACTACAGCCTGGCAGTGATGCTAAAGTTGACTCATTTGCTCCAAGGCAAGGGGAAGTTTTCCTGAAGGACTACTGATTTGCAATCTGGCATGTCCAGATCTGTGATTTGAAACAATAGCTGAATCTCCACAAAAGGGTCAAACAGGGTGTTTGCAGAAAGGGCAGCTGATAGGAGAAAGGGGAAAGAATACAATTTTACAATTCACAATGTTACGGCTACATGTTGAATACACACATTTGTGAAAATATTAGTACATGAAACAGCTAATGTTACAGCAACTATAGGCCCAGACACCATGGCAAATTTTAAGATGTAACCCTTTAGATGTACTAACCAGATTATAGGTAGACTACATCACAAATGTGTACAACACATCAAAAGTCATGTTCACTCACTTGAATCTGCATTACCCTTGCAATGAGGTGCACAAACTAAAAGAAATCGCAGGTAGAAGAAATTATGATATTATTATATTATACATACATTTCAGATCTAAAGCACAGTGACCTTCACTGATTTCCTTCCTTAAAATGAACATTTTGGAAACATTGTCTTGTCTCCTGCCTCCGGCCAAAGTGATTGTTATGTAAATTGACCATATACCCGTAGCTTCTTTTTCACAAAATTAGAGAGTGAGTTTGTGTGTGCGTGTGTGTGTATTTTAAAACTATATTCTTGAACAGGTTTGAGTTAGACTCTAATGCAAAAAGTGAGATGGCACTGATGCAAAAAGATAGTGTTGTCGACTCTCTACAAAGCGATCTCCTCTTTTCTGTAGAGTTACAAATGGAAATGCCAAAATAAGAACTGAGTTTTTCAAATGCAAAGAAGTGGGCAGCATAATGACTTTTCTCTTTTCTTGTCTTGCCATTCAGAGGGAGGCTTTTCTTTTCCTTTGTCACTTAGGTTGGCATATAATTAACTCCTGCTTAATATGCTGTTTAAGGGCTCTCCTCCCCATGCAAGAAGCTTTGAACCCATAGACCACAGTCAGGGACAAAACCCCAGTGGGACTGCTTCCTCCATGCTCCTCCTTGTGTGTGTGTGTGTGTGTATGTGTGTGTGTAGAAGTAGTTGTTTTAACAAGACAGTAGAAAGCTCAAACTATACCATCACAGCTTTGCTGTGTCCTTATTTTATACAGTACAACTGTTAAACCAAAATAAGACTGTGCACAAACTTTCAATATACCAATCTGAGTCACAGTCTATCAGTAATCAAATGAACAAACCCTTCAAATGGTGCATAATTAAGTGCATCTAAAAGTGTATTAGAGTACATTAGGTGTGTGTTTTAAAGTAAACTAAGAGGGCTATGCTGTGGTTGCTTTATTTTATCTTTGATTGGTCAAACCCATCAAAAGAAGTGCAGCGTGGCACTTTTCAACTCTAGTTGAATAAACAACAAAACCTCACAAAACTTATAGCTCTAAATTTCAGTTAGAATGTAACAAGCTACAATTATATACGATACATGTAAACAAATCAGGCCTGAGTCAGAAATGTACAGTTTGATTGAAATCAATTGAAATATTCAATGAAAATCATTTCCACTTAACCTGAAGCACTGGTAAACTACGTGGACGTATATGAACATAACTTAAAAATCAGCTCCCAGGACCTCTGCAGCACCTCTGCACCTCTGTGACCCTCATCTGTAGCAAAGTTTATTGCCCCCTCCTCACCCACCTCCTCTCCTCCCTCTCCTCCATCCATCCCACCACAAAGAGCCGTGATGACCCTTCTGTCCCTCTCTTTCTTCGGCCCTCTTCTCCCTCCCCACCTTCAGGATGCTTTCTCTTCCAGAATCTATTAAGAGACAAACCCCCAGCAGTCGTGACGGGTGAAGGAATGATGAAGGGGGGGTGGATTTTGTTTTTCACCATGAGCTGATAATGTAGGGGAAAAGGGTCTTACTTAGAATGTGACCTTGAGCTCATGCACTGTTTTAATCGTTGTTAGCTTAACATAAAGGGCAATAGCTTCATAATTATCTTATGAAGTTACTAAATTGGTTTATTATAAAAAATATATGCTATAACTTATGTCAAGTCTTATGATTGTAGTTTGTGATGGCCTTATTGTGCACAAAGTCGGCTCTTGTTTCATAATATCCCTACAGTGACAATAAGCAATAGTGGATTTGTAGTGATTTTTTTTATACTCATCTGGTATGGCAGTGTTATAAATAGGCCTATTTGTGTGATAATGCTTACTGGTTTATTTGCTTTGTAGTTAACACCTAAAATAATTGTTTGATTCGACTTATTCTGAGGGATTTAGGTTTCCAATTGAATCATCTGTCTCTAAAAGCTCCATGCAGGTAATCCGTATTTTACTCCTCTAATCTGTTTCACTGTGTCAGATCCCAGTTTGTTTACTCAGACTCTGTAGCAGGACACATTATGCACCGTGAGAAGCTACCCGGCTCGCTTGTATTATCTCGCAGAGTTACTAAGAGGTGGGGGGCACTAGAAAGCCAAGGTGGGGGTCCTGAACGCTGCGTTAGAGTTTTATTTCGGATGTTTTTTTCAGTTGCAAAACAGATTACGGTCCAGGTTGCAACACAAAGGACTGTCAATGCACCATTTCCTACAGCCATCCAGGGGTGAATGGGGCGCGGGACGGGGGTCCACTCCAGGGTACTTGAGCGCAGGTGCGACGTGCATAACAGTCAAGCCATAAAACGTGACGGGGAGGGGAAGTGGGGGGGGGGGGGTTGCGCACATACCTGTTCTCATTAACCTGCAGTTAGTATAATCTATTATTGGGGAAAATGTAGCGAGTTAACAGCCTAATATGCACCTCGTCGAACAGCCTGTAGATAAGTTTAGGACGCGGTGTCTACTAAAAGCTGTATGTGCGTGAGGAGTTTGCGCTGCAGCACACACGAGATGCAGATTCCCAAGTTAGCAGTGAGCTTTTCTGATCAGTTATAGCATCACAATTACACAACTAATTAGGAAAACTGAAAACAACAAGCCTAGATGAATCAATGAAGTCCTCCGACCGTTCTTATAATTTCTTCTAAATAGCTTAATGATTCAACTCTAGACTACTTAAAAGAAGCAATGAGTTATATTCATAAATTCAATCGGCTTAAGGTTATACATAGAAGAAAAGTTAAAGGGTATTCCCATGTTTAGATGGAGACAACCAGAACATGCTGATACATCGACGGAACTCCTCTGAGGAGGAGGTGCGATGTGGCGAATTCGGGACAATATAGCATAGGCTTCTGTCAAAGTAAATCGGGTGTTATAACTGTTTGGGTATATGTGCAGGTCTTACCAACATTGATTACTTTGTAAAAAAAAATAAATGAGGAAGGTGCACGTTCACGATGCCAAGACTGACCTCAGGGCCAACCTCTGCTGCTGACATCACTCCTCCTCACGGCTCGTCGCCTCTGCTTGGAGTCCCATCAAGGTCTGAGTCTCCCGCTGTGACCGAAGGCGATGCCTCATCACCATTCATTCTCAGGCAGGCAGGCACTCAGGACAAACACACACACACTCGCACCGCTACCCTGGACAACTTTTTGAAACGAAATAAAGCGTGATGATGACAGAAGAAAGTAGGGGCAAACGAAGGAAACAAGCTAACCCCAGGAGAAACCGAGGTAAGAAGCGTGCAGCGCTGGAAAGTTTGAATAAGTTGGTAAATGATGCAGGCGGATGTTGCTGCAGCGGACAGAAGCTCTCGTGCGAACCGCGTTCATTTCTTCTGCAGTTTGTTGAGAAACCTTAAACGATGTAGCCTATTACCACTGCGTAGCAATTTGTTGCACAGCACTTTGACTACATTCATATTTCAGACACGAGTTTTAGCGTGCACGGCTTATGATTGCATGGATGAGCAGTGAACTTTCATGAGGTTGGCCGCCACTGGGATCATTCTACCTGTACACGTACCTGGGCAAAACCGTGAAAGGTGCGAGCTAATTCGCAAGAAAAACCCACAACCTTTGGCTGCACGCGCTTTGTGAAATCTCAGGACCATGGACCAAAAAAGTTATTTTCTAAATCAATGGTAAATAATGAATAATGAACTACTTAAGGATCCACGCTGTCTTAAACCTTGTAGCGAAGTCAGAATCAGACTTTGATATAGTTATTTTAAGTAAGAAATATTTTTTTTGTCAAACAGAATGGCTTCTTCGTTCTTCAGGGCGACTTTCTCTTACATGTACGCTTTAGTTTTGTTGCTGTTCACGCTGAAAGTTTAACCTGCTCTGAGACTGAAACTTTCTAGGATCTTGCTCCTTTATTATCTATATTATATGCCCTGCTATGCAACGTGCTTTAACATTTTACATCAAGTTTTCGCGAGTTTTATACTGTTTTTATCAACATTTTTTAAATATAAAGTGGACTGCATCAGAAGTATATAAAAAGAAAAATAGCTTAGGTGGGATTTTCGACTGATCTCCTATAACTAAGGCTTTTCTTGAACTACAGTGTCATACGTTTTATAATTTATTTTTGTCAAATCTCTAAATCCCTTGAATGATAAAAATGTAGCCTAGATAGCAGATAGATAGTAACATAGTAGGCCTAGGTCTTTAAAAAATATGTAAATATATAAACACTCATAACTCATTTTGGATATCTAGTTTTTTTCTAGGTTTTTCTCAAATATAAAGGTTTTAAAATATGATGCTTTTATTTAAAGTTGTCTACAACGTGCATATGGAATTCATTCTGCTTGAATTTTTGATCTATCTGCGATTCTTACATGACTATCAATCACCTTATCAAGAATTAGCGGGAAACTTCAGTTGGCCTTAAAGCTTTAGATTATGTCAGTTATCAGTTTCTGTGAATGCACTCCCTGCAACAGTGCTAATAGGAACTTGTGGACTATATGCCGAATTTAGAGACTTTGTTGAGACTTTGTTCTACATGCACCAGGAAGTGCCTTGTTTGTGTGTGGCTCTGAACTCACAAACAGGAGTAAGGATACACACACCTGTGCATGGATACACATATAAACATTTGTTCTTCTATCCTGCTGATGAGGACTGAAGATTTATGTTAGAATCAAATCCTACTTCCCTAACCCAAAACAAACAAAAAGTATCCACAACATTGAAGGCCCTAAATTTCACTTGCAACCCCTTTCTAAATAACCCCTTTCTAAATAACCAAAATGTAAACCTAACCTTAAACCCAAATTAACTTTATTCTTAATTTTAATACTAGTGGCGTTTATGGGTGATGCGTGGCAGCCAGTGTCTTGCTGCTGGCTCTGTGTTTAATGGAAAGTTGTTGGGTGATGCAGGGAAATCCATGGGATATCCTAAACAAACCTAACCATTACCCCAAATGCAAACATAGCGGTAAAACCAGAAAAAAACCCAGAATTAAGTTGGTCGCTAAGGTTTTTCATCATCTCGCTATCACTGAGACGATATTTTGTCTTCAAAAGCATACACGGACACATACACAAACATTGCTGGCTTTATTCTTAACTCTCTCGAGGTTCGTGAAAGCCATTTCAAACCATGCAGCGTGTTTGTTTGTCTCTGATCTGACACACAACTGTCCTAAGCCTATTTGCTGCAAGGAGTCTGTTTACTTATATAGTTTATTAGTTTGCTGTAAGTGTTTCCTCATTTTATTCAGAGAGGTGTGAAGCTCAGCAGAGTGCCACCAGGGTGAGATCCCCTCTGGCTGCTTAGCGATAACGGGTACACACACACACACACCACACACACACACACACACCACACACACACACACACACACACCCCAGTCACACACACACACACACTCCCTCACCTTTGACTGTCACGTAGCAGTTTGTCGACCGACTGCACTCCATTTCACAAATCAGCACCATCACACTACTGTGAAAGCTATCAACAAAAAGACATACTTACTGACAAGGACCTGTCACTTATCAGACTACCAGTAAAAACAGTCCAGTTCCTTTAATTCCTGCAGTGACCTCAGAGGAGAGATAAACATCACCTCTGGTCATTTTCTAGTAAGTTTTTACCAGTGAAGGCGTTTTAAAAGTCATTGTAAATAAAAAGGAAAGTGATTATAAATGGATATTTAGCCGAAGAGAATCTGAGAACTGTAAATGTCATTCTACAATATATTATCAGTTAGGACATTGAATTGTTAGCAAAACAGCATGCATGCCTGCGGTGATGGCAGACTTATACATAGCACATGTGTATGTCACACATGTGTCAGTGTATGTGAAAAGTCTGCATGCTTGCTGCGCGTACATCCTCATGTCAGTGTAGAAATGTGTGTATTCAAGCTCTGCAGGATTTGGAATGTGCTGGGTTGGAGGCGGCTGTGTGAGCAGGGAGTTAAAGGTCCTTGATAAAACCAAATGAATTTGGCAGGCCCGACTCATAAGACAGCGATTTGGGGATCTTTTCCAAACCAGAAGAAAGAGAAAAAAAAACATAGGCTGACTTTTCTTCTCTCTCCAAGGCGCCTATTGATTATGTCTCTGTCTCCCCCAATAAAACTGTCAATGTTCACCAATCTTAAGCAACGTGACGAAATTACTACTCTTCATTCCTGGCAGATTGAAAACAGTCCTGAGACAAAGGACAGAAACATATCCAAATGATGAGTGTGAGTGAGAGATTTGCGTTTTAAAATATTAATCAGCTGAGCACTGATAGCCAACATTTCAACATATCCCCCTTCAGGCCCCTATACACAGTCAGTTTAACCAACGATTTCTGACACCATGGGGTCATTTGCCCTTTTCCTTATTGAGGGAGATAATGGTGAATCATCCCATAATTTTTAATCATCAAAAGTGTTTTTTGCTCAACTGTACAAAAATCTCTAAAATTGCTGGGTGATGTTTGTAGAATAGAGGAGATTATATGTCTATTTTCCTCAACCAAAAAGTATGCCATGGTTATTTTTTACAATGAAATAAATCTATAAAGAAAATAACTGAAGTCACTGAGGCAACACCGTGTAGATTCCAGTTTTGTCTTCTGGCTCTGTTATGTTCGGGCTTTCCCCTGTGCTCAAACTCAGCAGGCATCATCGCCAGAATGACATCCGCACAACATCAGACTCATTCAAACCTTCAAACCCTCACTCTTCATCAAATGTAGGACTGCATTTCATGGGCACCCTCACAAACATATTTAGTCCCGTTGCCTTGTGTGTTATGTTTTGTTAGGCCATGCAAAACCTCAATCTGTTGTTGAGTTGATGTGCCTTTTTAAGAGAGAGCTTTCTCTCTCCCTGTTTCCCTCACTCCCTCTTTCTCGTTTTTCTTCTTTTTTCAAGTGCCAATTTATTTAAACTCCTTTCCCCTTTTCTTCTTTCTCCTTCATTGATTTCCAAACCCCAGTCTTTGTATGCAGCTGGGGCCCAGCTGTGTGTCTGTGACTGTGTACGTGTGTGCATACGTGTGTGTGTGTGTGTGTGTTTGTGTGGGTTTTTCTGGCACAGTGCTGCCACAGTGAGCATAGCACACTGTACACAAAGGACTCGAGCAGCAAAAAAGAGAGGGAAAAGGAGAAAGAGAGAGAATAGGGGGGAAAACATTTGAAAGACTGAGGCGCTTGTACTGTACAGAGTGGAGGGGCCGGGCCTGTTGGACCGGGCCTACTTTAACGGCAGATGTATCGGCGCTCAGGGATGATGGGTGGGGAGAGCGAGACAGCAATGAAGAGCCCAGGCACCACAGTTTATTACCAGGACTCTTCAAGGGGCTCAACTCAGGCGTCAGAACCAGCGGGTGGGAGGGACAGAGGAGGAAAAAAGCAGAGGAGGATGACAGAGGTTGGGAACTGATGGGGTTGACAGGGCTGGAGACAGTGAAAACAGTACTTCGGCGTGAGAAGACAAGAGATGGAGGGGCATGAGGGGCGTGAGGGGTAGAGACAGAAGAGACGGGACAGGCGACAGAATGTGGGAAAATCTAAGTGTTTCCTCATTTGTTCCTCAACGTTCCCACAGCTCCAAGTGTCACAGATTTCGCCCATCCCAGCTCTATGTGTTTGATGCCAGATCGGCACAGCAGTAACGGGGAATCCCTTGATTGAGTCCCTCTGGTGTTTTTCACATCTTTATTCGATTATTGCTCGTTCTGATGTTTCAGATATAGCCAAAGCAGTCCGTGTCTTACTGTACATTGCTGCCGCGTGGCTGCCATGCTGTTGATCCACTCCAAGAGGAATTATTTGGAAAGGTTTGCGGTGCCATTGCAGGATTAATGCACGCAGAGGGGGGTTTCCACCATATTAGCTCCTCCTGCACATGGCTGTGAGTTGTAGGATCTCTTTTGTCGAGATGTTACAGCAAAATTTCCTTTTATGCATATTGCAACAAAATGTACAACTTGTCTTTAAATCCACTTGGGCTGCTCACAGAAATTAAACTTTTATTCAAACTATCACGATCTGGTCTCTTAGTAGATGACGGTCAAATCCAGCGTAGTCACCACGACCAGTTACAGTAAATTGTCCTAATAGACTAGAGAAGCACAGTGGTGAACACATGACTTCATTAGAAACTTGAGAGCTGAAAGTATGTCTAAGGATCACACTCCTTTAAACTGTAAGATAACACTAATAGCCACAGAGCTCATGAGGTGTGTGTGCATGTGTCTGTATGTGTGTGTATATAGGTGCTTGGGTATGCGCTTTTCACCCGTTTAACACCAACTGTATTTCTTGCGACTTCTCACTCATATACAGGCATTTCTGCTGTCTATTTTCACATCAAAGGCGTTTTATCTGATAGAGAAGTTTTACATACTGTACCATTTGATATTGCAAGTTGTTTCCTTTTCATTCTTGACATATTCCATTTGCAGTGTTATTATTACAGTCTTTGTCATTGCTCCTCCATTAAGTCTATTTGTGGATCTTCCTTGTGTGCAGACAGCCTGGGTATTATGTGTTTGATATGCTGCACATGTTTGAAAGAAGAAAGAGGTTAAAACTATCCAGATAGGCAGGCTTCTCTGCTCACAATTTATAGATATGTGCCGTTTTATCACACCTCAAATTAAATTTGGAAACCCCGCTTCAGCTGTCATGTATTACAAGGCCCAGATGGGTGGCAGAGAGAGAGAGAGGAGAGGAAGAAAAAGAGACAGGGGGAGAGAGTGGAGAGCAGCCTGGCAGACCCACTCAGCTGGCTGAGAGTGTGCCAGTGTTTGCCAGTGAAGGAACCAGATATAGCAGAGCAGCAGGGTGAAAGAGGAAAGTGAAACAGTTTGATCTGTGGTGTGTATCAGCAACAGGCAGGAGTGGGGTGGCATGTGTTTAGGATCTGCCTTAATCACCTCTGAGGCCAGAAAACCTCACACCTGCTGGTTCAAGAAAGGAAGCAGTGTTATTGGGTTCATCAGTTTAACACTCATTGTTTTTGTTTGCTTCCCATACCTTCTCTGCCTTTCTTTTCTTTCTCTCTCTGAGATACAAAGTCCATTTTCTTATTGTTTTAATATTTTAAAGCCAAATATTAGTCTGTGTTTCACTTTGCATCTGTCTTTCCCCTTGCCATTACACTAACCACTTCTGCTCACAAAAATATTGTAGAACTTAATAGCTGCATCAAAAGAGAAATAACCAATTAAAATGTTCAGCTGTGCATTGCATTCACTTTCTGATGACTGACAAACTAAGGGATCTTGTTCCTCAAGACCAGAGCATGGCAGTAGATAAATTAAACATATGCTCTTTTTAATTAATTAATAGTAGGGAGTCTGCAGTAGGAGTGTGTGATGTTCTCTTTTACGGTATACGTAGTTTTATAATACAATATTACTGTATGTCATGATATAATACATTTTTCTGGGAAATCAATTAAAGAGCTGCTTATGGATAAATATAATCCGACTAGGGCTGCAACTAAGGATTATTGTTGTTATCGATTAATCTATATATAATATTTGTTTGATTGTTTAGTCTATAAAATGATAGTAAACGGTGATAAAATATCTGTTACAAGTTCCCAGAGCCGATGGTGGCGACTTCAAACTGCTAGTTTTGTTCAATTAACAGCCCAAAACCCAAATTTATTCAGTTTACAATGATAATATAAAACAGAGAAAAGCAGCAAGTCTTCACATTTGAGAAGCTGGAACCAGAGAATGGTTTGCATTTTTGGATGAATAATTTATCAAAATTGTTGACATTTAATTTTCTGTTGATTGAGTAATCAGCTCTGAACTTCAAACCAGACTGTATAGGTCATAAACTGCGCCCCTTCCATGTTAGCGGATGGGACATGGGTCAAACTTAACAATTAAAGCAAACATCAAATAAATCTTTCCCAAAGATGGTTGCTGTCATTTTAGCTAATTCTTATCACACTGATGTGTGTTCAAGTGTTCATTTTTCTGATAAGTTTGGTTTTAATTAGTAATTTGATGCTATAAAAAGGGGGTGTCACATCATGATTGACAACTTGTGGTGTGCTCGCGATTGGTTCAGGCGAGTGTTTGGGTCACCAGCGCAAGATGGCAGTTCCCATATCCGGAATATTTTGGCTTCATTTTTGTACAGTGGGAGGAAGTGGAGACGCGTCGTCCATCTTTATGTACAGTCTATAGGCTAATCCAACAAATTAAATACCTAACAAGTAAAGATACATCATCACATTAACGCAAAAATCATAAAAAATTAAACATTGCAGTAATGCTCTTTGCCCACAACAGCTTAATACAACCATGGAAATTAAAGGGATCGCCACCATGGTATAAACAGTATGTCAAAATCTGAGATGGTTAACAAATGTATGTTACATAATATAACGTCATAACCCCCAGCCCTACAACCCCACAGTATTTCTATATAAACTGACAAAAAAAAAGTAAAACTTGGACTTGGACAACAAGAAAGGCATGGGAGAGGTCTGCCAGCCAACTCCCCCTCTTCCCCTCTGTTTCCCTGTACCTGTGATCACCTGGCACCACCACCTTCATCTGACCTGCACACACACCCAGATACTGTAGATACACATAGTTACCTGGGAGGGAGTAAACACATTCCAGCGTGAAGCGAACAGGCTGATTTTTAGGCCCACCTGTAACAGTCAAGGCTTTTGGTCTTAAATTTTACGCACATTTCTATCTATCTGACTCCCTTTCTCTCACTCCCTCACCATTAGCACATTTCCACTTTGTCTCCACAAGACACTTTTAGAGGCAGTTAAGGCATTGCCTCTGCAGATGCTACAGAAATTTAATTAATTCAGTCAGTCAGTCATTCTGTCATGTATTGCATACGTTTTACTGGTGTTACAAAAAAAGTACCTCCAAAGAAATACTCCACAACATCACAGATCATGGTCACAATGAGAAGTAATGAGAATGCTATTTTGTAATGGTTTATGCCTTTAAATCAGGTCAGGTCTGATAGACACAAAACACACTGGTCAAACCCCAAGTCTTACCTCAGACAGAGCAACAATGTTGATGTTTGCTAGCAGCGTGCAATATTAGATCATTAAAATTAATCTTTGGTAGCTCAGGTATGATAAAGAACAGGATCCATATACCGGAAGTATTTTGTGCTAGAAAGGAAGCAATGCAAATAAACTATCAGTTTGTACTGGTCCACTCCGTCATTTATCATGTGTAGCAATCTAGCAGATAGTCTTATCTCATCTTTTTTAAAGACTTTCTCATGGTACGTGACAGGTTATCATGTTTTTGTTGGTGTTGCAAAATTACAAAACCGGGGGAGGTTTTTAACTAAAAAGGCCAGTCACTAATAAATAGTGTAATAACAAAAAGAAAATGGATAGGCGAGGAGAACATTCTGAAGTTGTACAGAATCAATTTCTTTTTCCTCTTTGGCTGTGCGGTCGACTTTGGTACCTCAGGGAAACATTGTAGTTATGATTATATGGTGCATGTGTCCAGCATTGCAGCAGAGATGGAAGGGGAAGTAAGTCATAAGGCAGCCTGGCAGCATATCAGAGGGAGGTAACGTCATCTAAATGATACAAGTAATAGGTAGGTGTGAATGCGTCCAGGCCTGATATTGGGACAGGGCTCTGAATTTCAGACACAGATCTGGAAGGTTGACTTCATTGTCACTTCTTTTTTTTCCTCCCCTCCTCAGATTTGCAGCTTTTTCTGGCTATTGTCTGTTGCCTTTCTGTCTTCTCTCCCTCTTTTTTGTGAGTCTGTCTTTATTTTACTGTTTCAGTGATCTGTCTTTTCTCCTCTTTCTTTATCATCCCATGGGTTCCTCTTTATCTCCTCTTCAGTGTTTCAACTCCTCCACCTCCTATCCCTTTCACTCTTTTTTATTTTTATCCACTCTTTCTCCTGCTTTTCTTCCCCTCTCCTTCCATCTATCCATCCTCCTCCTCCCGGGTTCCCCAAGCCCCGTACGGTCGCCATCATGTACCCCCCCCTCCCTGAGCGCCTCCCCTGTCCCACTGACACCACACGCTGCTCCCATCCCCCGAAAACCACTTCAAACAGCCAGCGCCATCAAAGCCCACAGTCAGTCAGCCAGGCAGCCAGTCAGCCAGCCAGCCAGCCTTCTGCTTCGACTTAAAATTACTGTCGTCCCAGTCGCAAAGCTGCTTTCCTCTTCTGATACACATCAAAGATCCTCTTAAACTCCCAAAGTTTGCTTTTTAAACCTTTCTTCTTGTTGAGTCTTTTTTTATATACATTATTTCTCTGGTTGAGGTTTTTATTCTCCCTCTCTCTCTTTTCTCTCTCTCTCTTTCTCTCTCTCTCTTCTTGCCATCATTTTTTTTCTCCAACTGGGCCAGGTCAGTAATGACATGCACACACTCTCTTGTGCGGTTCTGCTGCCTTTGCATTTCTCTCCATGACTTTAATTAGTTTCTTTTTCAAGGCGTTGGTTCAGGCTTCACATGCACAGCACACACACACACACACACACACACACACACACACACACACACACACAGTACATCAAGCTGCCATGACAAACGTGTGTAAATTAATATGCAATATGACTCATACATCCTCCTAATCAAAACTGCACAACTACAAAAAGACATGTTTAATAGTGTGTGTTCCTCTTTTTGCTGCCTGTATTTCTTTACATGTGCGTACTGAAAGGACAGAAAAAGTGACGAAAGAAAGCAGAGAGAGAGAGTAGATGGTGTTTGCAGACGTGAGGAACGATTGAGAGACAGACAAAGAAAATAAAAGCAGAGTGACACATTGGAAAGGCATCTTTTCTGTGTTTCAAAGCCATGGAGGTCACATGTGGTCACTCGAAATGTTTCAGTGTACCATCATGTAATGTCGATACACACCAGAGGATGGCGCCCCGTCTGTATGTTAACCAGGCAAGAACTGACTGCCAGGTCTCGTCTAAAGGCTGTGTCTGTTAGAACATGTATCATTATAAAACAAAGCATATTTAGATGCAGTTGCATCCTATACATACCTATATTTTTTACTGAATGATTTGTGAGCCCAGCAGCAGTGGATGATAGTCTGCTGATGTCTTTTTGTCTTCTTTGCTGACTATCCCTACTAGTCTGTCTTTATTTTTTACTTTTAGTGGTTGAAAGTTTAAAGGAATAACAGGGCAAGATTATTATTATTGTCAGTTGTAGTGGCAGTAAGTGCTGTAATAATAAGAATTGACGTTGCTGTAACTACGCGTGTAGTGAATACCTTCACATGGTCTGCTCTGATCTTTTATATCTTAATGTGGGTTCCTCAGAATTCTTGTGTCTTGTGTTTTAAATCTGCTTTGAGTGAAGACATTTTGGTCTTTAATGCAGTAAATTGTCCTTTTCAAGAACACCACATCTCGCAAAACACCTCCAACAGATCTTATATACAGATGTTTGAAGTAGACAAAGTCAGTGGGATACCAGGCATATTTGTTTCACCCTCAAAACACATCTCCCGTAGTGAGTAACTGAAAGTTGCAGCTCCAGTTGAACTAACCAAATCCCACATTGTATAGCTGTTAAGCTCAAAGAGAAGTTTTATTTAGCGTGCACCCCTATTAAAAAACTTCAGAACCTTTGTGTTCCGTCAGAGAATGTTTTAATATTCAAAAGGAGCCACTATTGTGTGGTTTCTTGCGCCAACGTACAAAATAAAGAGCCACATCAGAAAGCTGGAACAGTCCCTGAGCATTTTCATGTGTAAAGAAAAAAGAGGGAAAACAAATTTGGAGGGGGGAGACAAGGGTATTTATAGAGTGGTGTGAGAGTCTTTGCAATGACAGGAGCCTAATGAAGTGGAGTTTGGGTTTTGATTCACAGTGCGGTGAGTGCGTGGGTCTCTCTGTGACCGTTACTGCATTCCAGCACCGATCCCTCGCTACACGGAAACCAGCGCGGGCCACAGAAGGAGGGCCAACTCGAAATAACGTGTTCCTCAAACCGAGCTAACCTTTCTCACTAACATCAGTCCTGCTCCCAGTGCAGCAGAGGCGCACAGGGCACGATGGCACTGACACTGAGCTCAAACATGGCGACAAGGCTTTATTCATATGTGCAAGCTCCTACGCACAGTATAGATACAATAGTTAAGTCAGTTTGTCACTGCTGGTGAGTCACTGACATGGTAAATGAGTCAAGTAACATAATTCGGCATGACATAGTAGGGAAGTCCAGAATGATATCAACATTGTTTCTTAGTTTAACTTTGATAGCTCAGTGGAAACTGTATTAACTCTCTGTGTGAGTTTATTACAGATGTGTAATGAGGAAGCGAGAAAGAGACTATGAATGAGATCAGAGGCTGTACGTCCTCACAATTGTAGTGAAATGTGTTTAACTTGCTTAGAGAACATCTCTAGAATTCTTTTTACTATACATTTACTATATCCTTGCAAGTTCTGACAACAGAACAGGTAAATAAATGAATTATCCAAAAACATAATCTTTTCTGCTCTGCTGCTGCACAGAATACTGTTACTTTTGCAAGCTGCCCACAAAGTTAAAAAAATGTCACTAAAGCAAAAAGCCACACGCATCTCCTTTGATGGTAAAGGCCGGTGTCAAACAAGATACTTTTTATTTGATAAATGTCACTGTGGTGGTCTACAGGACAGGTAAACATGGTGGCATACGTGTAGGCAGCAGCATACAGGAAACCTCCAAAGGAAGAACACATGCAACCACAAAGGCTCTTTGCACACCTCTTCACTCACACCTTGTCTCATTTCTGCAAAGAGGAAAACTGATTGCTGCATGTTTTACATACAAATTGATGGTTCAGTTTGGTAAACAGCTAACATGTGTCTCATGTGTCAGTATCAGAGCAGTAAGTCTTTTTATTGTTTTAGTAGTTTTTAGTGCTAATTTTTGTCTCTTAATGGGAAAATCACGGCACACCACACAGCAGACAGGTGAAGGAAAAAAGCGAGGCAACACTTGACAGAACATTTGAACCCCGTCAAATACATTCAAATTGAAATATGAACTGTGATCTCTATTCTTTATCATTTCCCTCCTACTCTTTTCTGTGTTTTCAGCATTTGCTGAAAACAAACAGGAAGAAGAACCCATAGAAAAATGAGACTGAGGTGCTCATCCATTTTTAACCCCATGCGGTTTGTTTTTGCCGATCTGTGCGATCTCCTAAAGCTGAGATGCTGTATGTTAAAAAAGCATACCCTATAGAAAGAGGTGACATTATCTCTTGTAGAAGATAACAGTTATGATACACTGAGTGATAAGCTTATTATCTAGCAACGGTATCATTGCCTCTTCAAGCTCTATCTGTGAGAAATGTAAAGCTATTAATTTTTGAAGTTCCTGTGGAGTCAGCTGTCAACTCTGTGAAAGTTAACATCATTATAGGCTACAAAAATACATCATAGATGTCTAGAGTTGACTCACCACAATCTAAGAATACATACAGCTCGGGTGGGAATCTACAAGAGGGGATGAAAGTGTACCCTGCGAGTGTGTTTTTCCTTCTTCTTCACACCGCATCTCCATATGTGTTTGTATCTGCAGTTCAGCATACTGTACCTCCAAGTGAGTCACAGCTTTCTCACTGTTTCACCAGCATGTATAAGAGCACCTTTGTGGCGTGATTACTGGTCTAGGCCACAAGTTATTTGGGACCCCTTTCCTGTTCATGTTCACTCTCACTACTCCTATTGCTTTCTTTCTGTCTCTCTCTGAAATGCATAAACACGCACAGACATGGTAGCACAGACAATGCTGTTTGAGTGTATGTTTAGTATGTTTAAGACTTACTTTGCGTTTTTTTTATCTCAATACAATACACATGGTTAGAATTCTCACCGGTTCGGCAAATGAAACCATTAGAAAACGTAGTGTTAATATTCATTAAGTGAAGTCACACATACTCTGCTGTATTTAGAGAGCGCCCAAGCTAAGCAAAGATGTGCAATACGCATGGGTAAAGTGCAAATATGAGTAGGAGGAGATTAAACCTATCAGATGTACAAAAGCCAAAAAAACTGTCTAGGATTGAAGGTGAAAGAAAAACACAATAGCAGAGAAGTCGTTATCCTCTGAGTTTCATCATGAGGTAGATTAGCTTGCCCTGCAGCATACGGAGTGTACAGTAAGTTACAGCTTTGTGAACTGTTTGTTTGGTGGTTTTGCTGTACATTATTTCAGCTTGTTTGCTGTTGGGTTTAATCTGTTGGTCTTTTGAAGTCACACGAGAGCAGGTTTCCACTGAGCAGATGTGGTTCTCTGTTTGGTGCAGTGATGTGACACGTAGATAGAGAACAACAGATCAGTACTACTGATCTCAATCGATTTTTAGATGCCCAAGCTCTTTCAAAAGGGGCCATAGCAGCTGAATACAACACCACAGTATGTTACAGTCGGCGTCTTGGGGGCAGTGCTTTGATTCGCAGAGGCTCCTCTGAAATCGTACTAAGAACTCATATGTGAATAATGAAAGTAACACCAGCGCACAGTCACACTAAAAGTGCAACTCGTTGACAAATCAACTTTGAGTGTGGTATCAGTGGCTTTGAAGCTAATAAAATGCCAAAAGGGATTCTGTTTTTGTGTCACAAGGGGCCTAATTGAACAGAATAATTAAAAGCCACACGGAACAAAGGCAAAATAGTTTCAGTACGTGTTTGTTGTCAATTTAAAGATCACTGCTTAGTGTGCAGATTTGTGCTGCTATTGTGCGCACTTCTGTCTTTGCAGAGTCTTAATCAAAATGGGGAAATTAGCTTGGTGTTTATTTTTTGAGCTGATTGCTCTGTGCGCCTCTGTCTTTCAAAGGGCAGATGTTGCCCCTCGGCCGCACATTCTTTGGTGGTGGTTTAAATGCTCTGACAGGGTGGTGTCTCCTAATGAGTGGGACATCTGAAGGCACAGAGCCGTGACTTTGCTGCCGTGGCACCGCATGGCCTTTAACTTTTCTATCTCTGACTGCAATTCAGATATTCGTGGAGTATAGCGTATACACAAGCACACACACACACACACACACACACAGTTATTGTCATGTATCTCTTTGCTGTGTTTGATCATGCCGTAGTCCTCTGCAGCAGCAGGCCAGTCTTGCTCCCCATTTGCACCCACAAAACAAGTTGTGAGTTGTGTTTGTTTGCTTTTCTGTATTTCTCTATACCCTAGTTTGTGTGTGTGTGTGTGTGTGTGTGTGTGTGTGTGTGTGTGTGCGTGCGTGCGTGCGTGTGTGTGTGCATTTAGGGAATTTCCCTCTGTAGCGTGTTTTTCACAGTTCGACATCAGTTGGAGGATTTGTGTCAGGGACAGTTTGACACTGTTGCTTTCTATCTCTTTCTGTCTTTTTCTTCTCTAATTCCTCACTCCGCTGTCATTCTTTTATCTCTCTCTTTCCCCGTCACTTGTTCTTTCTTTCTTTCTTTTTTTCTTTCTTTCTTCCTCTCAATATAGTTTATGCTCTGTGCAACATTTCTCATGCACTGGTGTCTCTGCACCTCTGTCTCACTCTTGTCACCCCTTTCTCTAATGTACATACCACAGCACTGTATACCAAACACACTGCAAGAATGCAAAATCACATACTGCACCACACATCACATTTTACCATCTCTTCCGCCACACTAATATGACCTTTCCAATCCCCATTACAGTGTCACAGTTTCAGTCTCATTTATTCTCGCCGGCAGCCATTTGCAAACCTTTTTTTGTGTGTGTGGCTCGCTGCCAACCAGCTAAGAAAATGACTGTAATCAATTGAACTAGAACTTGACTGTGTGACTTGACTTTCATATCAATGTGTTTGTGGTTATTTTCACCATCATTAGACAAGAATGTTTGCACTTCCTCTTCGCTGGCCACAGAAATGCAATAAAAGTGCAGCAAAACATCACATTACCACCATTCCTATTGGTTAACATGTAATTTAGAGCATTTAATCCTCAATTTGCTGTCAGCATTCATGATATAATCTGTAAAACATTTGGATAAATTGAAATTAAGAGTTGCATTCCAAAATGAGGCAACCAAGAGGAAAATTCAGCACTGACATTATTGATATCATACACTCTTCAATGATCTTACAAAATGACAACATTTTGAAATTACATCTTCTTGTATCAAAAACATTTTTTTATGTCCAGTGAATGACAATGTGTTCATTATGTATTTGGTGCATGTGCAAGAACACAGGCAGATAAAACACGATTGGCACATAGTCATCAGTGTGCTTTTTCCCCTCTCAGTGTTGTTAGGGCAGGTCAAACCAAACCAAACCAGAGCAGGCCAAGGTGCCAAAGTCAAAAGGAACCATCACCCTGAGAGAGAGAGAGAGAGAGAGAGAGAGAGAGTGTGACTTGCTGCTAAGATGAAGGAGATCAGGTGGGAGGTGTTTGTTCTTGGTTGCGGTCCTCCCCTGACTCATTGTACAAATGTCAGAAAGCAGGTATGAATAGGAGAGCTGCCACAGTGCGAATTTTTTGAATGACGTGTTTAATTTCTGCGATATATTTTAAAAGAAGCCATCGTTGTCAACATGAGTGCGCTCTGCAGATGAATATGGATTTACCTCTTCTCTGAACTGCTTTCATAGGTACTGTAAAATGACAATACACACATCTTCCTGTGCTTGCTTTTTGCTTAGCATGTGGGCGTCCATGACCCTCATGTGGTAATTTATTGAGTTCAAAATAGCAAGTGTTGAGTGTCTTTTGACACCTGAGAAACCATCACAGTTTTAACAGCATGGAAGAAGCATTATTTCATACTTTCACTTAAACCAAATCATTTAAAAATAATATTTAAAATGTATTTTTGATATAAAAAGTTCTGTTACAAAAATATGATGGATCAGTAAGTTTTTGTTACTGCCTCAGTGTATTCAGTTGGCTGTATCCCAGTTTTACCACCTACGTTTTGTACTGTATGAGTTATGAAATGTTACTGTGATGTGGCCTGAGCACCATTATGTCATATGAAGAGCAACATGCATTTCATTTCTTCTGCGTAGCTGGAGAAAAAAACCCTTGATTGATATATCAGTTATAAAAAGTGATTTGATGTAAAACTTTAAAAAGTGATGACATAAGAAAATGAAAATGGTAACCTAAAAAATGGAAAATGTATTTAAATTCTAAAACTAAACTCAGAACTTAAAAATATGCCCTGAACTTGATTTTATTTTCCCATGTATATTTTAAGGTAATTTTAATGCTATGCATATGGTGTGTGTTGGTTCTAATTTTGGGTGTATAACAAAAACTGTACTTTTATGACAGTATTTCAGAAATACTTTTATTTGTGTTCAGTTTGGGTGTTACTCAAAATGTATTTCTGCCACCAAAATGTCTTAAACTGATATTTGCATAAAAAGTTATATATTGGGTTGTTGTTATATAATGTAAGAGGTGAAATGCTATTAAATAGCACTGATAATACAGTATATTACATTACCGTTATTCTGGCTTTTTTGAAATGTAAAAATCAACAGAACGGTAACGATTACATTGCGCTGTAAATTGGGCCTGGCCTTGTTTGTTGCCATTTAAAACCAAAAGAAACAAACAAGGTAATTTCTAGGTAATTATTGCGTGCTTACCATTTAGCCACATAATTACTAAGTCAATACCAGATCACATGTGTGCATCGTAAAATAAACTGCAGCTTAGCGTGTTGCTGTACAGTAGATGCCCTCTGGGATATAAACAGTGCAGAATTAGAGCGGCACCGAAACCCTCTGTACTGCTGTGAGCCAGTGCAAAAGACATGTTGAGTTTTTCTTTATCTTATATGACTTTTTCTTCTTCTTCTTTTCTTTCTTGTGGCTGTGTAAAAATTCTGTGTTTCTGTGTCACGCACACATGTGTATTATCTGTCTCTGTCTGGCTTTGGAAAACTGACTAAACTGTGTCAATAATAAAAGAACTACTGTAGGTCATCATATTTCAGGCTGTCAGGCAGGGCAAGCGACAGACAGATTAAAATAGTGCTGCAGCATTTGATCTCAGCACATTGTTGTTGTCAAACTATCAGAAACAGTCCTCAGAGGACCCAGTGATCGACATTGTCAAGCATGATGCAGCACAGTTCAGTTAGCACTCTCTGGATATGAGTCATGTTCTTCCCCATGTTCTTCCCACGCACAACAATTGTGCCTGCACAATAGCAGTGGACTGTCTTCTACTGCGCTGTGCTGTGTGTTATTTTGTCTTCAGCATATTCCAACAAATTACACACTCTCGAAACTCTTGCACACTGCATGAATTCATCGTCTTAAACTCCTTTGTACCTTGACATACAATCTCTACTTGCAGGCAATCCCAAACCTCCTGCGCTGTTCAAAGATTTAGCTGCCCTGCTCCAACAACAAAAAAAAGACCTATTTGAAGGATGCAATCGCTATCCAAATAAATAAATCAACTGGCCCGATAATGAAAGCCATCCCAGCGCGGTGCCGCTTTAATGACAGCACATATAGGCTCAGTGTCACTCACTGTCATGGGAGAGAAAATTAGAGCCAATTTGATGCTAATCCAGACCAGATTTTGCTCTTTTTGGGCCCAGTGGTATGTCCCATCATCCCAGGAAACTCCTGCAGGGCTGATAGGTCGACCTCAACTACATCATATAACTTCACAGCTCTCTGCTGTAGGGAAGCACATTTGATGACCAATTTCACCCCCCATAAGAGCAAGTCATTCCTCCCCATGTTCGTAGTGCAGCACTGCATGGAGCGGAGGCTTGGGTGACTAGCCTCGGGTGAATCACAGTTTTGCATGAGTTTACTTTTTACAGGGGTGTAATGGAGCTGAGGCAGGACATTCAACTTGCTGATACAAACAGATAGACATGTAGGTGTGTGAGATGACCTAATATACTCATCAGATGAATGTGTGTTAAGTGTTTGTGATTGCGGGCTGCCCCTCAGCAGCACTGCCCCCCCTTTTGCTCTTTCAGTAACAGACTGAGTGTGTATGTGTGTGTTATCTGTGTGTTCTCTAGATGTAAAGTTGATGATGAGGTAGATTTGCTAAAATGGCTCCCTCAGTGTACAGTCTCTGGACTTTGTCACCGCGAGCTGTGGGGCGTAACCGAATGTGTCGAGGAGTTGAAAGCAAAATGCTCGTCAATTATTGTGTCCGCCAGCCAGTAAGGGTGTATTTGGAACGGCTCAAACTAAAATGAAAATCTTTCAAGAGTGACTGAGAGTTGTTTTGACAGTTTAATGAATAAACTTTGTTTGTGTTTTGAGAAATTTAATGAGCTGCGAAACCTTATTTTCACTCTGATCTGATGAAAAGAGGCACAAGACTCTCAAGGCCAAAGAGGAAATTCTATTTAACACTAATAAGAAGCATGACGATGTTGCACTGCGGCCTTCATCAGATGCTGATCGGAAACCGTATTTTCACAGCAACACAAAAAGAAGAATTGGCCCTCTGTATGTTGGCACGGTCCATGCGCCCCCCTCGACAATGGTTTGGCTTTCTCTGATGATGTATTTCAAAGGCACTGGCAAGGAGACTATTTGTGTTCTTAAATGGTCATTACTTGGTTGTGATTAGATATTGCCAATCAGTGAGAGGAAAACAGAGAGTCCTCAAAAAAAGCCTTGGAAATAAGAGCCTACAGCTGAAATCCCAGGCATGTGTTTGTGATTGTCATTTATTGTCTTTGCCATGGGAAAAAGTAATGCGCCTTTCCAGTTTTGCATCAGTCTGGGCACCGAGGGTACAATTTTAAATTACAATATGTTATTTATCTTTTCTTCTTACAGCTGCACTATATCCCTGCCTGCACCACAAGTCACATAACGTGCTAAAACTATGAATTTATTTCTACAGTCAAACAAATTGTGCAATTACACATATAAAAGGTTTTAGTTCAAAATAACATTTTATAATTTTTTTACAAAGAAAATTTGAAGAGATTAATTCTAAAAATGACAATCCTCTATTTGACAGACAATAAACGTTGTAATTGATTGGATTGAAGTTTGATCACCAAGATAACACTTTTACAAACTTGTCTTTTTTTAGTCACCTTAATTAAATAAATTTTTTTTTTTAATGAATGTATCTATTTTTAATGTATTTTTACAGTTTTAAAATGAAAGCCACATTTCACTCTCAGTACCGTCAGAGTAAAACCATCCCTTCGGAAATTACACTGAAATTGATCAGAAATGACTATTAATACTTTATATTTCTGTGTTTGAAGTTTTATATTGTGGCGATAGCTCAGTGAAATATTTCAAATATCATGATTTCTAGTTGGGACCCTTATTTTACATTTCTGGATCTGCTTTGCACAATTGTGTATGTTGCATGCTGCGTCTGCTTGTATTGTTCATAATCCGCACATCAAACCACACAAAGCCGTATAAAACATCTCATGATAAGAAACACATTGAACAACTTCACATGAAGACAGTTTCATTCCTCTCTCTCTCACAGAGGAACGAAACTGAAATACAAGTAAATAGAAAAACTAAAACAAATAATAATACAGTTGTTCTTTTTCTTGCTTCAAACAACATGCAAGATATAGTTTTAAAATTGACAAAACATTTTTGTACTTCTGGTTGTGCTTGTTTTCCTGTTGGGTTTCAGTTCCTGACATATTCTTTAAAATTATGTAGCATTGTGTCTGGTTTGTTTTGATCATAATCTACAGCTCAACCAACTAAATACCATCTGAAATGATAAGAGACATGTCTTTTGCATATTGAATCATGTTTAAAAATACCACAAAATATCTCATTCGATGTAGATTAAAGACACTCGTTCATGATATTTGATTTTTAGCATACTGGGAAATACAATGTATTGCAAAATCATACACCCCTAATGAGCATACTGTGTGTTTGCTGCATGGCATTCAGACAGGACTCGTCAGCCTGAGCCAGTATCTTTAGTCTTACCTCTCAAATGTTGTCTTTTCTTTTTCTCTCCTTCTCACAGTGGATGCTGATCAAGTGAGTTCACTGGGATCTGAGGGGGAGGATGAGGTTGGCCTGTGGAGCCTGGAGCCCCAGGACTGTCAGGAGAGCCTGGACAAGACAAGCCTGACACCAAGTGAGGGGACGGAGGAGCCGGGTAGCCCCGCTCGCTCCACGCGGCCGCACAGCCTCAGCCCCGGCAGCAGGAACTACTGGGGGCAGGTGGAGCCAGAGGCCGAGGCCACGGAGGACGCCACCACCGCATCTGCCACTGACAGAGAGGCAGACCAGGAGCCATTGAGGATGTACTGTAAGTTATAAACTAAAGTATAGCAATGTCTCGTTGTAAAAACTGTAAACCTTTTGCTATTTTAAGTTAAGCTTGTTTTCTGAGCTATAAAATATCCCTGCGTTTGTTTCTGAAGAATTAAGGCTTGTCAAAGAAGCTATGAAAATATAATGTATATATATACTGTATGAGACTGCTGTGTCAGACATTACTGTATGTGTAAACAAGTTTACAGTATTTTTCTGATGCAAGACACCTCCAGTCTCATGATGCTTCTTAGAGCCCTCTAGATACACCTTCATATCAGCTCCTTGTGAAACCATGCCTTCCCTACAAGCTGTTCCTTTTTTTCACTCTTCTCTTTGAAAAGGCAGCCTTCTGAAAGCATGACAAAAGAACTCATCCCACACAATGTCACAATATTTCCATGCATCAAAGAGGTGACGTTACGGTACTGAAATCAGCACTGCGCGACGTGAGGCTTTCCCTTTTATTTAGGAGAGATCAAAGGCTCACGCGGCTTGCCTACTAACAATCACTTAACTCCCTCGCCTCGTGTGATTTGGCCTTGCCTGATGAAGGCAAAGCTGAGTTTTTACAACACTCAACCGCACAGGCTCTTCCCTTCACCACATAAAAAACAGCTCAAAATATGCCAACATCTGCAAGCATTTGAAAAATCTTCCTCAAAGTCGCTGCAAGCTGACTTGATTCGTGATAGGAGGCGCCCTCTCTTCTTCTCGTGGCTTTCTCTCTCTGCCTGCCTGTCACTGCACTCAAGGGCACGAATGAGAAAGAATCCTTAAAATCTAGTTTCGTATCTGGCCAACTAGTTCCCTGAATATATGGTTTTATCTTCAAGTAAACAATTTACACGTGTGCATATATGAATGAGGCATGCATATATACACAAAGTGAGAGAGCAAACTCTTTCTCAAGAATTTAAGTTAACACGTAGTGCATGAAAATGTAACAGCGGCAATGGTTCAACCACACTGATGCACCCACAGACAAGAATGCTGACAAGCTTTAAAAATGTTAAATTCAAAAGGCTATTAGACAAACCAGTTCTAGGAGAGGTCACGTAGGAATGCCATATATTAATCTGCATACTAACTGGACATTGTTTATGCTCTTTTGAGCAGTGTGTGACACTTTTCTTCTCTCGTTTTGTATTTATTGTCACGACATAGCTTTTATGCTGCCTTCTGGGCCAGGATTTTTACACCATTACACAAAGGAAAAAAGAATCTTGTAGCAATACTAATATTTTCCTGCAAATGTCACTAATAAGGCTGTGTGTGTGCATGTTTCAGAATTATGTATAACATTTTACAAAATGCCAGACACTGCTCAACAGTTTCATGTAAGAACTATCCTCTGGTTAAACACATAGCTTTCTTTTTATGGATATTTCAGTTCCTCTGTATGTGTTTCTCTCTTCCCAGGTAAGAACTCAGACTCCCAGAATTCCTTGGAGGACCTGGCCCACTATGAATTTCTGGCCCAGTTGAGGAAGGCCTCTCCCTCAGCCAGTCTCTTGGACCATCTGAACCACAATGGCGCAGCAGCTGTGTACCTCCCAGGTAGCAGGCACGATGAGCTGCCGCCTGCCATCTGGTCGCCAGGAGCTCAGCACCGCTCACCTGAGGGAGCAGGTAGGCCAATGAGGGAACAGCTGCAATGATACTAAATAGAAAATCAACAAATGTGAAATGGCTGCTCTTGAGCCAGGCAGTGTGTTGTTACTTCTGATGAGCTGCAGGCTCTTCTGAGGCTTTTCACATATCAGCTGATCAGCTTATCAACCCTTCGTCAGGGTTTGACAAAGGCCAACGCATTTACACATCCATGTTCACGCAGTTCATGCATGTAACAGTACGATGTTGCCCCACAATTTGAACATTTTGCTTGTTATTCAACATTTTATATCAAATATATCAAGTTTATATAAAAGTTTGTGTCATAGTTTAATAGTTTATTGAGTTAAATATCACAATACATACATATAAAATAACTTTACTCAGTCAAATAAAAACATTAGGTTCAAACAGTATCGTCATGTTCCAATATTTTCTGGCAAGTATGCAACATACTTAAGACTTTCTTGCCTGTACCTATAAATAGTGAACTAAGATCGTTTGAGTTGTTCTCAAATTTTGCTCTGATCTGTGAGCCTGAGGACATAATAGCACATGTCTTTTATTCTGTATAACAGTGTTACATGAGGTATCAGGCATGAATCCATCCATCCAGTTCAATAGACAACCTGTGTCATAATAGGCAGAACCTTGTACATGTCATTCTCGAAAGATCAATATAAGGTCTAATGTTTGTTCCCAAAGGATTTTCTTACAGTTATAGTTTACCGTACATATATATAAGTGGAATGTGAGAGTGAATGCGGGTGTTGCCATGTAAGGGTGTGTCCTGCATCTTGCTCCACACCTGCTGGGACAGACTCCAGCCCCCTGCAACCTTGAACAGGATAAGCAGTTTATAAAATGGATGGATATATTTAATGAATGTGTGAACATTTCCACGGTCTGTTTAAAATGTCACCTCTCTCCGGACTTCAGATGCAGGGAGGACCCAGCAGGCCTGTCCATTCTGCCACAGGATGTATCAGCGAGGAGCTTCTCTGAGGGACCACATCAAGTACTGTCAGGAGAGGGAGGGGGGCCACATGGTCTGTCCGCTCTGTGGATACACTGCCACCCTTAGGGCACAGATGGAGCGGCACCTGGCACTTCACAACCAAGTGCAGGACAATGTGAGATACACACAGACAGCAGGAGAAACTTTCACAACTGCAATGAGGCCAAAATTTCATAACTACAGTATATTGTATGATATGCTTATTTAGCGTTACAAGGTTATTTATTTGTAACTTTCAGTTGATAAAAGTGATAATCATACTTCTTCACACCCTGAAATTCGTCCCTAAATGTGTTGTATTATAAAACTAATAACAATGTCCTATCATCCTAGAGTGCCATCACTTTGGATCAAAGCATGGAGACCAGGAAGTTCAAATGTCTGCAGTGTGGGAAAGCGTTCAAGTACAAACACCACCTCAAAGAGCATCTCCGCATCCACAGCGGTGAGACAAAATAACATCAAAACAGCCCATCAATTTGCTATTGTTTCCACCGTATCCCTAACCCTTACTTACCGTGCCAGTTATATGGTATGAAATTATACTTAATTTGATGTGTTGACATCAGAAAACAAGTTAAAATAATTCATGACAGAACATGAGAATTATGAAAAATGTGAAAAGATCACGCCCAAGTTGAAGGTATTTTCAACCTACTCTCAGCATCTTTTAACTAATATATCCTGTCTGTGCGTCATCCTTTAGGTGAGAAACCTTATGAGTGCTCCAACTGCAAGAAACGTTTCTCTCACTCTGGCTCCTACAGCTCCCACTTAAGCAGCAAAAAGTGCCTGAGTGGTGGAGGAAACGCAGGAGGAACCAGTGGTGCATTTAATGGACATAGCCAAGGCTCCTACCACCACTCATTTCCAACGTCTCCCTCTGCAGGCGGGGGGAGAAACAGTAATGACAAGGGCTCTCCGCTGGCTTCACAGACCCAAGATAATACCAGGCCTCTGGGTCGAGTACCAGAAGATCCTCACCAGCTTTCACTGCAGGACCCCAACCACAACACCACAGGCTTCCCCAGAGCTTCAGACCTGTCTCGGCTTTGGGACCCCTCGGCGGAGCTCTCTCTGAGGGCCAGTATACTAAAAGGGACCACCCTGCTGCCTTATCTGCACTCTGGGACCAAGTTTGAGCAGATGCTGCAGGAGATGCTTCACAGGGAGGTGAAGAAAGATGAGGAGATGGACAGAGGAGAAGCTGCAATGGAGGAAAGGAGGGTGATTTACAACGGAGGAGGGTCTGACGCAAAAGTGTCGCCTGAAAGGAGGAGAGAGGCAGTGAGGTCAGGTGAGGGGGAGAGAGGTGTGCTTGGGTTGACGTGTCGCTGGTGCTCCCAGCTTTTCCCCAATGTGGCGGTGCTCCTGCAGCATGAGCGCTACCTCTGTAAGATGAACCAAGAGGCAGTGGAGGTGCCCGAGGGTCTTCGTAGCAAAGACCACCCCTCGCCACCTTTATTCTTCCCCAGATCTGCTTTCCAACTGGAGAACAGCAAACCGAGGGAAGTAACCAACGGCCTCTCTGGAAACAAATCACCATTACAGAAGCCCAGCTGGCACTCCGTACCGCAGCAGCTTTTGGTCGCAATGCACTCTCCCCCACAGCCTCACCATGATGCCCTGTCCTCACGAGCGTACTGGTCCAGCCAGGAAAAAGGAAGCCCAAGCCAACCAATCAACCGCTCCCCAAAGCTGTCATCACCTCGAGCCAGGAGGCGAGTTCCCTCTTCCGGATTTGGTTCTCCGGTCTGCCTCGACCTCACCAGCTGTCCTCCTGAACTCTCCTCCCCTCAGAACCAGACCGAGAGCCCCTGGTCACAGAACGAACCTCTGGACCTCTCCCTGCCCAAGCAGCTCTCAGACCAAGAGGGGAGAAACAAAACTGTAAACGGCAACTCAGCCAGAGGAGAGAGGAGAGAGCTCGGGACCCAGAGGCTTAAGAGACCAAATCCAACTTCACATCTACCCCTTCACCACCACCCGGTCTACAGTGGGGCTGGAGCTCCTGTGTTTCCAGGTTCCCTACACAATGGATTTCCTATCTTCAACCAGTCTGGTTTAGGGCTTTCAGGGCATGATGCCATCACTGCGATGACATTCAGCCAGCCAGCTAATAGCCCTGGGTTTCTCTCTCCTATGGCTTACATGATGGAGGCAGACGCAGAGGAGACGCTGAAAAAGATCTACCAGGACAGACAAGCTCTCATGGTGAGTGAGGCTTCTCTTTCAGGTTTGTTTTAAAGAATTATGTGTAATCACTAAAGAACAGCTTCAAAGTTAGAGCAGAAGCAGTAAAAATCAGATCTGATCTGATTATATTGTAAAGCATTGCTGAAAGAATGTGTAGAATTAGAACAATAATTTTTGTGATACAAATGTTCATGTTTTCTCCGTAGGGCGAGGCGTTAAGCCGTGGAGCTCTGGACTACCTCTCTCTCATGGATGAAGGACTGGAGGGAGAAGTAGGGCCAGGGAGGAAGAGACTGAAGAAGACAGACGAGGGGCTTTACGCTTGTGACATTTGTGAAAAAACCTTTCAGAAGAGCAGCTCTCTGCTCCGACACAAATACGAGCACACAGGTCTGTTACTTGTGCACAGCCTACAAAAACACTTAGTTGTGTGCCATTTCCTATACTTCACAGATTACTACAATATTTGTTAAAATGTTTAAAGGAATAGTTTGACATTTTGGGAAACATGCTTACTTGATTTCTTGCTGAGAGTTAGATGAGAAGATCAATACAACTCTCATATCTGTACGGTAAATATGAAGCTGCCACAAGCAGCCGGTTAGCTTAGCTTAGCATAAAGACTGGAAACAATGGGAAACAGCTAGCCTGGCTCTTTCCAAAGGTAACACAATCTACCTGCCATCACCTCTAAAGTGCACTAATTCACGTACAAGATGTATAAACATACACTAACACATAATACATACAAAAAGCCACAACTTGTTGTTTTCACATATTTTTTTCACACACATAGCTAATTTGTACGGACAAATTAGCTATAAGGAATTAATTAGTGAGCTTCAGAGGTGCTTGGATAAAGCCAGAGACAGGCTAGCTGTTTCCCCTTGTTTCCAGTCTTTATGCTAAGCTAACCAGCTGCTGGTGGTAGCTTCATATTTACCTTACAGAACATAATTCCAAAAATGTCAAAGTATTTCTTTAAAAATGTTTATGAATAAGTACCTATTCACCTTTCAAGAGATTTTAGTACATTAAAAGTCTTAAATGTCTTTTTTATTAAAAAAAAAAAAAGCTGGTACTTTTTAGGACATTAGAAATAATTTTTCTGTATTCATCACAGGCAAGCGTCCTCATGAGTGCAAGATCTGCAACAAGGCCTTCAAGCACAAGCACCATCTGATTGAGCACAGCCGGCTGCACTCTGGAGAGAAACCCTACCAATGTGACAAGTGTGGCAAACGCTTCTCTCACTCCGGCTCCTACTCCCAGCACATGAACCACCGCTATGCTTACTGCAGCAAAGACCAGGATCCAGACCAAGACCACGAGGAGATGCCTCTCACCCCAGGGGCAGGCAACAATCTCGGGGGCCACCTCGCTGACGGGACCCCTCTGTCCATGGAGGATACCCAAACCCCGCACTCCTTCCTCAGCGACTCCAGTCTGGATGGAGCTGCAGAGGCCCTCAAGGAGGATGAGGAGGAGGAGGAGGAAGAGGCAGGAGTCAGTGATGGTCATGTGGAAGAGGCACACGTGAGTTCAGGGGCAGCAGAGGAGCTGGGAGGCAGCCTCATACAAGAATCACCTACAGGGGAGAATGGAGTGCAAAACGAGAGAAATATTTACGATGTGGGAAACCATATTGACAATGCAGAGAGACAGTTCTGGGACAGAGACGCTGAGGACCAGAATGGAGACTTGGACAAATGTGAACTGAGCCTGGATATAACAGATTTACCCAGAATAAAAACTTAAGGTGACTTTAACAAGCCAATACAATGCATATACTATATATATTAAGATTTTGATACTTTTTTTCTTTCATATATATATATATATATATATACAACAACTCCACTGATTTTTTTACTCATTTGACAACATGGAAAAATGCACAGAACTGCCAAAGCATAGATGGCCTTAGAGTGGATGAAGCCATACAAACAAAATATATGTGACAATACAAATTACAGTATTTTATCATGCAACATAAACTTGATGTACCTACAGTGTTTTTATTTTTTATTTTTTTTATTTGCCAGGACAGCTAAACATTTGGGTTGACTCGTCTGAGGTCATGTCACATATCCTTATGTGACATTGCAGAACTCTCACTTATTAAATGCTTGCTGCTGCTGACTATTGCACAACCCATAAAGCAGAGGCCTTTTGTATTTTTACCAGTGAGTGGGTTAAGAAACCAGGCCCGGAAGGAAATGTTTGTAGGATTGATTGCAGGAGGGAAAGACATGTACTGTTACTTTAACATGCCATCAAAGTTAGAGGTTAAATGTTACAGACAGCAACCATATCAATCAGAATCGCCTGATGCTCAGTTAGTATATTTCTTCTTAATAAGTGCAAATAACATTCAATTTTCAATATCCTGTGGTATTATTTGATACAAATCTTTACCTCTATTTTACGAAATGAACAATAAGTTGTAAAATGTTTTAAATGAAAATACAAACATGCAGCTATTACTTTGTCCCAAAGCCAGTGAGGACTTGAGAATATGTAAAAGTATTCGTTGCCAGAACTTTTATCATTCATGCTGTGAAATCACAAGGTACAACCAGCTCGTCTCTTCAGGTTAACTATGGTGCTCAGTGGCATTAACTAATCAACAATCTATTTAGTAGTTTAGAGCAAGCGGTAAAAGAGGAGGAACCGGAAGGAGGTTGTTTATTTATTTTTTTAAACACAAAGCAGTGGACTGCACCTTTTTAACTGCATGCCTTGCTAGCGGACAGTCATTTCTGCGTGGGAAGTTAAAAAGGGCAAACGATGAAGTCAGTCTTTGGGGTTTTTCCTGTTAGGGAGCAAATACAACTTGCACTGTCTCACTGTTTGTGTAATAATCACACCAAGCTGCTTTATTTCATTTAAGGCTAAAATATCTCCCATTTCTCGTAATAATTTACATGTGCTACAGCCTATTTTCACACCTCCCAGAACAATAATGCGTCACATATTTGGGCTTTCTGCTGAGGTGTGGCAAGAGGGTCAAGACTCAGGACTATACATCAGCTTTTAACTTCCTCTTTCTGACTGCAGTGTAGTCAATGTGAAAAGTGCCTCAGATGTGCTCAGACACTGAGTAATCCGACAAAGCCTTGGTACGACGAGATAAGACGGTGGTGCATGAGGTGTGACTAAGCTTGTAGCATTCATGCATACCGTGCACCAAAGACACTTCTTGGTCATAATGTGTGTGTGTGTGTGTGTGTGTGTGTGTGTGTGAGCGAGTGAGTGTGTGTGAGTGTGTTTATCACCAAAGATATGCATATGTGACACGCCAACTGCCACTCTTGCGTAGTTCCTTACCTGTTATTTCTGGGTCAAAAATAGGCAAAAAAAAAAAAGGTTTACTTTCACTCAGTTTCTGCACACTTTTTATAACAAGCAGTGCTTTTTTTTAATCTTTTACTGGCACCCATTCAACTCTTGTATTCACTTTTTATATATATTTTTTGCATGTTTGTGGATATTTGTAATAAAATTGTACATACTTTGTCACCAGAATCTTGTATTTGATTGATTTTTCTAATTAGAAATCATCATCAATCAGCATTTTCTTGTCGGCTTTATGAGACTGTAAATATCTGCCTTACAAGATTTAAGTGTAATCAGTTCAAGCCAATTTTCCTCCAGTGGCTATGAAAGGTTGAATTATTGAGTTATTTCAAACAAGGGCAATGAAATTATCAATCTTAAACTGTCAAATGCCATGTTTTTTTTATTTCAGTGAAAACACAGACATCTTTAAGCAAAAAAAAAAAAAAAACAGTTTTGAAGCTCAGCGGTGGCCCAGCCTCTCAGTTTCCCATCACAGTCAGTTTCCATCACCACTCATGATCTGCAGACTGCTTTGTTACGCTAACTTTTTTTTGTGGCTCAGTTTGTTTGCATGATGATTCATCAGAGGTGGCTGCTTTGTGCCTGTGAACCTGTGTATGTGGCTGTGGCATGCAGGGGCTGAGCAGCTCTGCTGGTATTTGATACACTGGGCTTTAGGTTAACTGTAGGTTGAGTAAACAATCGGCTAACCATAACATTAACAAACCAATGCCGGGTGACGTAGGTCAGATACTTTTGGGTGCCATGCATCAGCAGCCTCTAGTCAACCATGACACCAACAATTGGTGATGTTATGACATTTTACTGATAGCTGGGCCGGTTTTTGGGCTCCACTGTGAGTAAGATGACATTTAATTGAGATTTGTGGTGTACAAAAATCACTACAGTCAGAAGGCAACCTCAGCACCACCATCACTTGCAACATGCTGCAAGTCTTATCCATGAGCAACAGGTTATCAGATTTGGGTGCTGAGCATGTTTAAGTTTCGATTCCCTGTACCAACAGTGCCACAGAGCAAGCACGCCTGACTATGAAGTATGAGCACAGCTACAGATGTATTTCACTGGTGGGTAGACAAACTGTTCTTCAACCAGAGCAACAAGGTCAAGGCACTTTTGTAAGCCATTATACTGCAGAAGTGTCTCTGAGCAAGACACTCATTCCCACCAAGTTTGAGAGTGATTCTCCATAGACAAACATTTCTCTCCTCTCCAAGGAAATGAATCGTAAACAACTTAACAAAAGACAAAAGCCATGGTGGTATGGTAAAAAAAAAAAAGGGCGGTTGTTTGCCATATGTCGAGAATAAGAATAAACCATACAGATTCATTAACATAGAGCTGCCCAAGCAAATTACTATAAAGTACATTGTCTAAAGTGGTTCACTTAAATTTGGACCATGAAAACTAAATCAGTTTTGAGAGTTACTTGGATGAAAAACATGTAACAGATGAAAACATTTCATGACCTTCTCATTCTCTTACTTTCATGATTTTTTAATAAATACTTATTCATACTCAAAAACATTTTTTTGTAGTGTTGCTGCAAACAAAATAACTACCTACAGATGCAAAATGGTTTTGAGCTAATGTCAGGCTGTTACTTTTCATCAGTCCATGCATCAAAAATCTGTTGTTGTAAGCGTATTTCTACACAAGTCTGCAGCGCTTCTGCTCTTTTGTCTACATTTGAAGTAATGGCCGCTCATTTGACTACAATACTTATCATACAGAAGGACAATTGATATTTTGCGTTGTTTTAAATGTATTAAGGAATATTCAGAGTGCCATTTTTAAATCTCTCATTAATAAGTAAAAGGAAAAAAAAGAAACTGGAGAGAAACTGAAGAAAGAAAAAGGGGCAGCATTAAAAGATGAAGTAATAGGGTTTGACTTTCCCTGCCAACACACTGCTGATTAAGAGGGAGGGGTGTTTGATTGTGTCTCTGATTCTATTTTAGGGAGTGATTAGCGCCATCACACCAAGTGAAATAAAACACATCACAGAGCCGGAGTCTGCAGCAGTTTAATGCCACTGGGTTTTTATTGACGCAAAAATCCCTTCAGTTTCAGAACTTGGAGAGAGAACAAAACATACAGTAAAAAATACTTTACGAAATACTGAATGAATTAACGTTTTCAGGGTGTTATTTTCTTTCTTTGCATAATATAATAAATGGAAACATTCAATCTAATGGGAAGAGGCTCTGGGACACACGGCTGTCAAAAGACCAGAAAGAAACTGAGAAACTGCAACACTGAGTGAGGCATAAATGTATAAACTGTGATGGCTATGTGCATACATGCATTTGGATCAAATAAACAAGTGTGGTTGTCTATTTAAGTAGAAAATATTTCTGTGTCAATCAAATATAGGGACGACCTTGGAAATGCACAGTGATCAAAAGTTCAGATGACTCTCCATCAATCAGCTGCACATCATTTTAGCCCCTCCCCACACACTCGCAGGACTTGAAATAATACCAACATAAAAATGAATAAATACATCTAATAAAACTTTGCAAAATCTATGAGCTATGATCCCCCACCCGTGCCTCTTTTCTGCTCTTTTTTGTCCTTTGCCAAACCCACAGTCAATATAAAATTACCAAAGCCACAGAGTGAGAGGGTTCGGGGGAAAATCCACATTTTTTAAACATATGCATTTCCAGTTCCTCTTTTGTTCTTGTTATTAAAAGCAGCATTTGCACCAATCACAGGGGATGCCTCCGCCCGCCGCGTCTCTGAGGCCCACATACCTCCACACACTTGTACTATCTCTCACGCAAACCCACCGCTCAGTACAAACAACCTGACAGACACATCGTGACCAAATATCACAAAACAAATCAGTTTGTAAAGTTTTTCTTCTTTTTTTCTTCTTTTTTTTATTGCAGGAGAGTTAACAATCAGGTCCAAGCAATATTTTAATGACACTCTGTCCATTTCAAAGCAAATGTTTCAGTTTGAATTTGGCTAATATATAATGTTTAGGTTACACACTGTATGCAAAGTGCTACTAGATGACAAAGACAGTATTTCACATATTTACAATTACATTTTTTTTTTAACTTAATCTGAGGAGTTTGCACTAATAAAAATAGAAGACAGATCCAAATTTGTACAGTAAGGAAAGCCTTTAAAGGTCCACACACTACAAAGTACTATTTGGTACAAAGGAACATTTGCTGCCCTGTTGGCACATGAAGAGCTCCCTGTTAAACTTCACATCTGAAGTCAGAAATAAACATAAAACTCTTCATCTGAACACTGTATAACTTCAGCGGAGATACATTTACACGCCGAGCTTGCTTCCTGCTTGTTTGCATATTTTACAGTATATCCACGCCATCCACTGCAGGTGGGATCTGTCCATCTTTGCTGCAAGAGGTGCTGGTGCATGTGTTTTCACAGTGAGATGGTTCAGCTTCAGTTTAGTTTCAGTGCTACGTTAAGACACATCCTTCCTTGATAAATAACCGATTAATACTCAGCTAGCTGGACCGGCTGGAGGAGATTTATCACTTTTATGGCTTTTATTTATCCCGATCAAGTCTGAAACATCAAGGAAAAGTGACAAGGAGGCGTCCGTTCCAGCAGTAAAGAACACCGGGGCTGGGCTCCACATCTGCAGTCAAAGACACAAGTATTGCAGCTAAAATTGGTTTGTTTTACTATTATTGTTTTAACATGGCTTTATATGGAGGCCAGATGTCATGATTAGCAGCTTTCTGTCCTGGTTCTTTTTAGCCCGTAATTATCTTTTGATGTGAAATCCATTTTACACCACATGAGTCAACAGGCAAAGAGGACAAACGCTGCACTACTTGTGCTTTCGTCTGATCTGGAGGACCTTTTTTGAACCCCCTCTGTCCGAAAAGATCAAGAGGGGCCTCTTGTTCCAAAGATGTGGTCAAACTCGCTGAGGATGAGCTCCACCGCCTGGTTCTGGTAAACCATATTCACAGCCATGTTGCCATTGTCCCGCTCCGGGCGCATCAGGGTCGGCCCGAACACGATGCCGATGTTCTGGGTGGTCATTCGGTTGGTGTCTGAACGCTCCAGCACCCTGCAGAGAGAGAGAGACAGGACAGACACAGAGAGGAAGAGGATTTTGAATTGTTGCAGCTTGTGGATTCAAATATTTAGGATGGTTCTAGGGATGGCAGTGTCGGTCTGTTCACTACTTTAGCCCAGATTGAAATATCTCAGCATCTATTTGATGGTTGGCCATAAAATTTTGCTCAGACATTCATGGTCTTCAGAGGATGAACCCTAATGACTTTTGTGATCCCCTCACATTTCCTCAAGCACCACCATGAGGTTGACATTTGTGGTTTTGAGTGAAATGTCTCAGCAACTTTTGGATGGATTTCCATGAAATTTGGTTGAGACATTCATTTCCCCCTCAGGATGAATTGTAATAACTTTAATTACACTGTAATAACTGGTGATCTTTTCAGCTAGAGCCATCGCCGAGTCGAAATTTAAATTTCTTCAGCACTTTGCTTTACGACCAAATACCTGCAAAACTAAAGACATTCCCATCACTCTCAGCTGTACATTGTTTTTAGTGCTAATTAGCAAATGTTAGCATGCTAACTAAGATGAACAGAGCACCTAGCATGGCTATAGACTCTTAGTCTTGTTTGAATTCATCTTTGGGATTGCAGGCATATAGATGACTGCTAACTGCCCATACAACTTCATGCTTGTGGTCGGCATGTGACATCTTTATAATTCTTACGAACTCGCATTTGTACGTTCACCAGTGACATCTTGCTTTTGCATGCATGTTCATGTCCATGTATCTGTATTTAAAATCCAGATTTGTGCACATAAGTGTCTAAATCCACCGCCTGTATCCACCTATGTTGGTGTGTTTGAGTGTGTGTGTGACTGGGGGGGACTCAGGAATGGGCTTAAGCCACAGCATGAGGCATTCTTCTAAAAATGCCATTCCCACCAAGCCACAGAAGCAGCCAGCAATTGCTCAAAACTTCCACATTAAAAAGAGAGGAGGAAAAAAGAGAGAGAGAGAGAGGAGAGGGAAGAGGGAAAAAAAAAGGAGCGAGCGAGGGAGAGGGCGAAGAGAGAAAAAA